>VZTL01067254.1:52906-69395 GCA_013400535.1 Scopus umbretta | reverse complement strand
GCGGGGGGGAAGTAATTCCATTAAAATCAAATTAATTTCCCTTGTGTTTCTTTGAATTCCAGATTCACAGTAAAAAAATTGGTTGGATCAGTTTCACAGTAAAAAAATTGAAAAATTGGTTGGCTCAAACCTCAGGAAGGTATTTGCACAAAGGACTACGGCATTTTCTTTCACACAGTTGCAGGGGTGCTGCCATTGAGCGTACTGTCATTTTTCTAGGAAGTGTTTTCTTTGTATTTTGGCTTAAGAATAGGGAGACAGGCAGTCTGATGCGACCTGAAAGTTTCTCTGTCTTGCCCTGGGTGAAATGATTGTAAAGCGACTGAAGCCAGTGAAACTGCAGTGATGCTGAATTGCTGCACGAGAGAGGAGAAATTGGCATTCCCTCGCTGTTGATCTCCTGGTGGGTCGCGCGGTGCTTCCTTTATCCATTATAAATTCTGGATTAGCTTTATAGACCCTGGGAAGAATCAGGATTTTATAGTATGTGCTCCCAGGAACCATTTTTATATTCTGACATAAGTCACTTTTAATTGTTCGGTAATTCAATTCCAATCCACTTCCAAAGGGTCTGTCACTCTCTTTAGGGAATGCTTCCAGAACTTCTGACTTATAGCGCCCTTTAGGAACACAGTAATTTGGGCTAGAAAGTAAGGAAACTGAAACTCCAGGTGGAAATTAAATAGGCAAAAAGTAATTACCTGGTCAGGTCAGGAGGGTTAACCCTCCCCTGACACAAGCGTGAGGGAATCTTTAATGATCACAGGTGGTGGAAAATTTTCCTGACTCAAACCAGGAGTGAGACGTCCAGCAGACGAGCGGCCCCTCGTACCACGCTGGGGTGCTGGTTTAGTGCTGACCCAGGACATCATCCATTTCTGCTGAAATGGCTGTGATTTCAGTTGTGTGAGATCAAGACAGCAGGCAGAGAAACTTAGCATACCTCTAATGCCATATCCTGCTGGGTGCCTTACCACCGCACAGCAATCTTTCTATCCCGCTCTTGCCCCTGCTTGACCTTGCATCGCTTTTAAGTTCCAGTGAGATCAAACAGGGTGGCACAGGGTGACGGGGATGTTTGTTTTGCTTCTGTGAATGGGCATCACTCGTGATTCATGTGGTTCACGGGCCTGTGCTATAGGAATAACTGTTTGGTATGGAGAAGGCTGGTAGGTGTTGGTGATTGGACTTGTCTAGCATCTATGATTCATCTGTTCTGGGAAAAATGATAACAACTTTATCAGGGATCTTTGAATACAAAACACACTTTATCGTAGCTAAAAAGCTGGTTGTGCCAGCTTTAGTTACTGCATTCCTATGGTACTTTTCCTGAAATAAACCTTTGCTCTACATGCATAAATATATGTGAATCTGCCCAAAAATGTTTTCTTCTGTGCTGCCTAAATTAAAATCTAGGTGTAAAGCTGTGGCACTTGTGATCCTGTTGGAGAAATTCATGTACAGAAGAAATCCTGTTTGTGTCCGCCATTCATCCTTCAACTACTATTATTTGGTTTGAGAGTATTATTAATGACATCCAACTGGCATAAATTTCAGTTAGTGGGGGAGTACAACATTTCTGTGAATGCTTGTGCTGTGTGGCAACCATCAACCTGCCCAGAAAAGGGCAAACTAGGCACCATATTGTGCTATCCATATTAGAGGAATAAAATCAACCCGTAGAAACTCCTTCTACCCTGGAGTAATGTAAGAAGCAGGCTTTCCGTGCTGTGATGGTATTTGACAATGAACCACTAAACGCTCTTTTCCTCTGTCATCTCAGTATTCAGTTCATTATGCTTTGTGACAAAGAATAAAAGACAGGCTTTATTCTTCATAATGTTTATGTCGTTAATGTGTTGTTTGTAATCAGCAATTTGTTTCTTTGAAGGGGTGTGTTTCAATATATGGACATGCCTTGCTGTGGTTGATGTTTTCTTTGGCTTGTTTGTTTTTCATAATGAAAATGTCTTTTCATGTGGGATTTTCTTGCCCTCTTCCTTTGTCTCTTTTTTTTATTTACTGAATGCCTCACTAATGTTGGCAAATGGCAATATATACATGAGATTTTAAAAAAAAATGCTAACAAGGATAAAAAGAGGTATCCCATTTTAGAACATTTAGAAGTGTTTTTATCTTTGTTACTTTAACATCTTAAAGATAGAAAAATAGATTCCTGGGTGTCTGAATCCCAAAGATGCTGCTGTGATCATTGACTAGTTTGATGGCTACAGGATTTCCATATAGTAAATCCTGAATCAAGCTGCTACAGTCCGATTGCACTGGAACATATCTTTTTAAAGATAGCTGGTTCAGATATCAAAGACAGGAGATTATATGAATCCCTGATGGTTTAAGTGTAGAGATGTAAACCCGGATTCAGTTACAGGGGGAGTTTAAGTGAGCTTCGGAGCAGACAAAGTTGCACAATTGGAGCCATTAATGCTACTACGATGCTTCTCTGTGGCGGGAGGGGGGGGGATATTTGTTTCCATCCTATTCCCCAGGGGTTCTCCAAGATCATGGCTCCTATGACATTGTAAACTCTTTATAGCTGCATCCTGTGATAAAGTTCACCAGAAACATTATGACAGAGCTACCATCATCAGCGATATCACGGTGCCGTACGTCCCACTGCAGCTCCTCCCAGGGAGCATTTGCTGTCCAGCTCCGGGTTCATGTGTGCAGTTCAAAACAGTAGGAATTGCTTCATCCTCTGAGATTCTTGAATACTCTCCCTTGGTTGTCATCTTGTGTCTTGCCTGTGCCAGATAACCATTTGTGTAGTTGTTTTCTTCAAAAGCACCCATAAAGAAATTTTTGTTTGGCTTTGCTTTTCTTTCCTTAAACGATCTTTCAGCAAGTAAAGATCTGAAGAAATGAGATTGACTTAGTTGATACATGATGCAAAATGGTGTGCATATATGTGTATTGAGAGAGAGAAAACAGAAAAAAGAAGAAGCTGCAGTTGTGTTTCTAGATGCAGAGTATCCAAAATTTGTGGGGTGTGGAGAGGAAGGAGGAGCAGTGACTTTCTGCAAAGTAACGTTCTAAGGAATTTCCTTTCTGGGGCCTGGCACTGCTTGGACCCATGTCCCTGGAAAAGTCACTTAGCCCTCTGTTTTAATTTTCCATTCAGAAAATGGCATTAAAAATATCTCCTCTTCAGTTGCATGGAGAAACTGGGTGTCTGCCAAGTTCTTTGTTGCTGTTCAAAGGGACAGGAATGAACTGAATTTTTAACTCCACTTTTTGAGCAGTTTTTGTAGCAAAAAATTAATGCCTCTTTTGCAAAATGTTACCACTGTGAGGATGTGTGTGGGAGCTCTTCACCTCCAAAACATGTCCTGATAGGAAGGCTCCCGCCAGCTGCTTCTGACGAGATGGTGGGTGGTTATTTTACAGCATTAGTAATAGCACCACACTGACTGCTGTGCAAGGGGACATGTGTCTGTCTGAAGGTTATCCACAGGGGATGATAATGTCATTTTTTAGCAGCCTTCTCCCAGATATCTGTTGTCTCCTCCTTAGAGCTCAGCTTAAGCCTAATTTTTTTTTTTTTTTTTTTCCCCCTCCCTGTGTGTGATCAGAGCTGATACTGGATACAAGTAAAACTTAGGATACTAAGGAGATTTTAAAAAATGCCCCAAGTATGGTGATCAGATGCTAATGACTGCAATCAGGAGTGAGGATCATCTCCCTGCTAGGGTGTGAGCTGGACCCTGAGAGACATTTCATTTCTGGCACCACTCTCGCGAGGAGTTTCCAGATGAGCTGATGTTACAAGCCATCATCAGCTGCAGCGGCAGCCCTGGCTCCCAGCTGCTTGCATGTGCAGGAGGAAGCACTCAGCAGCTCGGACGTATTTGTTTACCAGTCCCCACAGTTTGCATGTCCCACATGGAGAAGCCTTGGGCTCTGGTGCAGTAATTAGGGATCTCTCTTGGAGGTGTGGCTGAAATTTTTTTGGGGGAAAGAAAACACTTTGTCCTTTTACTTTTTGTGTTAGAAGTTTTCCCACTAAATGGTTGCTCTTCCCACTAAATGATTACCTCTTATGCTGTAGAAATTGAAATCCAATCTGAGAAGAGCGAGGGCTGGTGCGGTGTTCTAGAGGGAGGCTGATGCTGCTGCAGCGCTTGGGCAGCGCAGGCAGCTCACGCGCTTTCAGACGAGAAGATCGGTACAGAGCTGCTCAGAGCAGCCAAACCTCGGAGGTTCCTGCTCTTGTTCAGAGCTGAGTATTTTTGATACAATTTCTGAGCTTTAAGTTCACCAACCCTGGGACCTGTGGTGTTTAGCTACCTCCAAACACAGCTTTTAGGAGGGCAGTTTGGTACTGAGGTTCCAAAAGTCTACCTTACTGCCCTCATTTTAGCAGCTCAGTCCATTCCTCAATGCAGCTATAGAGCTGCCCCACAACTCTGTCCTCTATACTGGAAAAAAATAGCATAGCCCTTCCCTTCTTCCCTGCACCGCCATCTCTGCACCCCCTGGGAAGCACTGCAGGTAAGAGTGCATTGCAACTCTGTGACTTTCAGTGTTCCAGTGAAGGCAGCATTTCTCTTCTTTCCACCATAAAATTGCTATCCATGTAAATTGACCATTTATTTTGGTATGTGATGGCCTGTCTTAGAGAACTGGAAAACTGGGCGCTGGCTTACAGGGAAGTCAGCAGCAAAGCAGGCAGCTGAACCCTGAGCTCTGCCGAATGCTGTGTGCAAGTCCCTCAATTCTCTCTTGCACCTTTTCCTCTATATGCTTGAAGAGTTTCAGATAGTCTGCAGCAGTAGGCATGTCAGCAGCTTTGCTTTATATCCTGCTCAGACTAGGTGGCGTGCCAGCTTTTGTAGGCAGGTCTATTGTGATAGTTGCTCACAGTTGGTACTGTGAAGTATGTCCCTTTTCCTTTCCAGATGCTCTGTGCTACCAAATAAGGGGAAAACATGTGTTTCCCAATGCTGTGATAAGTCAGAGGTATAAGTTACAGCTTTACCATATTGAGAAAGGAATGCAAAGTGCACCCTTCTCTATCAGCACAGAAAATGTTTACAGAATTGAGCTATAAGACATGGCAGTACTCACTGAAGCAGGCTACATCACTGTGCAGAGAAGGAGTGAGGGCTTTTTTCTGCCTTTTTAATTTTTCTTTTGCATTAAAAAAATATTTTAGTTAGATTTCTCATTAGATACAATTCTGTATTTTGTTCTCGTTCTCCTTGGCTAAAGTCCCTCACAATTGAATCCAACAACAACAAAAAAACAAAAACAAAACCAAAACACAACAATTGTATCAGCTCATTTTCGTTAACGTCTGCTTTTTCATATAATTTTCAAATTTCTGTGAACAGCTGAAGTTACTTTAGTTAACAATAAACTATCCAGAAAAGGGGGACACAGGAAAATAAAACTAAAGGTAACTAGTAATCTGTTCATCAGCTTGCTGCTAGTTTAATTTTTTCCCTTTTCAGCATTCATTTTTTCTTGCTTTGGTTTAATGCAGCATCATGTCTTAATGGAGTAAACCCACCTAGTTTTGTTACTATGCTATCCTAAAGCAGGAAATTAACTTAAAAATAAGGCACTATCAGCCAAATCAACTACACGCTATGTTGCCAAGTTTCTCCTTTTCAGATAGCAATTAAATAAATAAAAACAGAAACGGTGACTGGCACTCGGAAACCCAAATCACTGTGAAATCTGAAGCACTTCCTTCTGCCAGGATGTGGTGGATGTCGGGAGACTCTGGTAGCCTGCTTTTTGTCTTTACACAAAAAAAGCTCAAAAAGCCAGGAGAAGGTTTGGAGATTTAACATCAGCCCACGGTGCCACGTGTTTTCTGCAGAAGGAAGGGAGCAATGTCAGGGCTATCACAAATGCCCTCATGGATGAATGCTAGTTACCCATGTAGTTCATAGATGCCTTCGATGGTAGCAAGCGCTGTGTTCCTGGGCCTAGGGGAAACATTACATGGACATGGATGGTTCATGCAATGGATGTGGGAAGGGCAGGAGTAACTTTCTTAACCTGCTTTGCAGCTGTCCTGGTTACAGCTCACAAACAGAGCACGGATCCGGTGCTCCTTGCCAGGCTGGAGCCAACAGGCTGCGTGGGGGGGGGGGGGTCTCTGGGCTGTCATATGAAGTGGAGGAAGCACCTTGCCATCTCCTTGTGCTTTCTTCCAGCTGATAGTTTGTTTCTGTAATCCCCATATTAGCACAAGGAGGATGTAAATGATAACCCTGTGTGCTGAAGTGGCTCTCATTCCTTTGGGAGGCAGTGCTCCAAGGAGGACATCGTCTTTGGAAAGCCGCGGCATTGCTCTTGGTGTTGGCCCAGACAGGGAGACGAGCTCCAGGCTCTCACTGGGGCTCTCCAGAAAGCCTCCGATGGGGACTGCAGTGGCCGCCAGCAGCACATTGCCCCTCTGGGCAAGGCCACTGCTTTTCCGCCTCCAGTAGTACCTTCAGCAGCAGATGTTGCCATAGGCCTGTCTCTCTGGTCTGTTCATCTGCTGAAAGGTTTGGTTTGGAGAGGCGGGAGAGGACGACGGGGAATCCTGAGCAATCCAGAGATATAACACAGCGTACAGTTGCAGATGTGCTGATGGATGCTGCAAAGAAAGCATTTTCTTTTTGAACTGTCAGCACTGTCTGTGGCTTGACACAATATTTTATCTTCATTTTAAACTTTTTACTCATTATTAAAATATTTAAATTGGCTGGTGTGAAATCCTGTAGGAGTAGTAGGAGTTTATTTCAGGGCAGCGGTGCTTAAAAGAGCCCCATATGCATAACCATGTATGGAGGCGGCAGGGTATCAGTCCAGAGGAAAACTCGCTGTCAGTTCAAATGTAATCCATATGTTAAAACTATAGAAAGTGTTAGTCTGATGGTTTGGCTAATATCAAGGAATGTTCCCTCGTGGGAGACCTAACTTTCAAGCTCACGTAATGATAAGTGCTTTACTGAAGTAATCTTCAGGGGTGACATGGGGCTTGGAGTATTGGTTTTGAAATTATGTGACATTTTGCCAGGTAATGGCATTAGTTAATTTGGGGGCAGTGGGGAATGGTAGTGACCCCTTCTCACACACAAACACACATATATTAAATACCAACCGCCCTGACATTGGTCTAGGGAATAGGGACATGTATCTGCTGTAGAACGGGTGTGCCACATGATTGCACCTGAGGAAAACAGGGGCTGACAAGCTGTAAATGCAATGCTGCATTTCCTAGGAAAGCAGACAGGGAGGCAGCTTGGCCATTCCTTGCCGTTCCTGCAGGAATGTCAGTATATGAACAGCACTGAAGTGCTAGAACTGCGGTTGGATGAAAAAATGGGTGGCTGAAAACAAATGGCTGAAAAAACCTCTTTTTTTACCCCTCTGCTTTTTTCAGTTAAAATTTTGCTCCCAATCTGTGTTCAATTTTGCTTAATTCTAGGTCAGCCTTAAATGAGGTGCAAATTTGCAAAAGGAACAGCAAATGGCTGCTGTTGAGTCAAGCACAAGAGGAAGTGGTTGTACGAGGGGCAGGCAGGTTTGGGGTGCATGAATGCCTGTTCCTGGTACAGTTTTTTTCTCTGAAAATCAAAGTAGAGTTAACAGGCTGGGATCAAGGCCAGATTTTCAAAACAGCTCGGGGGCACCTAGGTAAGGTGCTGGATTTGGCATTATGTTCTGTTCTCAGGTATGAGGCTGGCAGATTTTGGGGGCACTGGTGGGAGCTGACCTCCATCACAAATCCAAGTCCATACCAAGATCTTCATCTAGGTGATTATCAGTGATCAATGAGAGACTGTGTTCTGGTAAAAGCGAGCCCAAATATGCAGGGGTAAGTCTTTTTATTCCTGAATGAGCCTGTCCAGTCTGGCAAAACAATGATTACTCTATTCAGGATATATCACTTCGGGGTTTTGTCCATCCTGGCTAGTTATAAATGTTCTCCAAGGATGGACGACATTAGTACATTACTTATTGGACACAGAAATAACTTAAGACACAAATCCGGCAATATGCAAAGTTTTTGATGGGAGGTGGTGATTGCCCTTAAATCTCAGCAATGGTGAAGCTTGGTGCTCATAGTTTGGGATAACAGAGAAATAAATTATTCAAGCAACTTCAGACAAACTTTTTTTTTTTTTTGTATGTCATGTATCCTACGTACTTGCTTCTGCTGTAAATTCCAGTGATAGAAAAACATGCTAATATTTACCAATCAATTCGATTACATTTGACACAGTAGGTTTATACAATAATTTCTTTAAGTGACTTTCAGTTTAAAAAGAAGGAAATTCTTAAACAGGTCAGCAGCAGTTGGTCTTTACCTCTTCAACAAATTCTGTGAGAAACTGCTGGAAGATTGATGATGATTAATATTTATTTATTTATATTACCATCGTTCCCTTTAAGTACATGTTCCTCTTTCTGCTATGACTTGCATGTTAGAAAAAAGCATTTGCACTCCCAAGTGTTTACAGTCTATGCAATATTGCCTTAGAAAATTGCTAGTCTCAGTAACTGCTGTCAGATACAACGTTTGCTACAAGTTCTAGCCACTTCAAACTTTTTGCCCTAAAAACAAGGAAAGCAGACTCAAGTCTACTGGTATGTGAAAGCTAATATCCTACCTTCTTTCTTAGCATCCATCTCAAACTACATTTATAACAGCATGACTGTAATGGAATTTCAAACAAATACAGAATACTACCAAAGGAAAAGCTTGTCCAAGCACATCATGGCAAACCTCTTGCAACAATGACATCATACTTTTCATACTGAGCAGAGACGAACTTCAGATGAGTTGTGTGTATGCAAACACTTAACAATCTAAAATTTATTAGGAGACATTTAATATGCTATGTCTTTCACTTATTTATGTTCATATTTGACAGCATTGTTCTTCTACGCACAAAAAAAGTCAGAAAGATTTTAACCTTCAGAGAACAGCTATTAACTTTGGGTGTTTTTACATATTGTTCTTATTACAACTGTAAAAATGTCATTCAACATCATTTTAGGTTTACAAGTACTGTGATATTACAGGGCCCATTCAGAAGTATCAAGTACAATACCCAGTGTTATAAGAAAAAAGAAATTACTGTATCAAGCTTATATTTTTATTCAAAATATGGGGAGACTGGTGCTCATTTTGTGATGTTACCATTCTTGCTATTCCTGTTCTTTCTTGAAGCATGAATCAGATTTCTGTCGTGGCACAGATACTACAAAAACACACCTAAAGTAAAGGAAAGTTGTGGATCCATTACTGCAAACAGAACAAATTTGATAGGAAAGAAAATGAATATATGCCTTTCTGAGAAATAATTAATTGAATGGTAATTCATGGTAATGCTGTATGTCATTTTAAAATCCTTAATATTTAAATTGTAGTAATATCAAAAAGATCTTGGGTGCTTCTCTAGGACCTTCTCTTGGGGTTCCCCCCAAAAATGTGCAAAAGACAAGTATATTTGCACATTTACATGACATCTAAGTGTATTTATACAATTCATCTGAGTAAAGATAAAATTTGTTAACTAAGATTATTTTAGGACATTTTCCTAAGATCTGTGTTTACTTGATTTTAAAGTAAATATTTTTGTCAAAATGAATTAAATTAGAATGAGTCTGAGGATAGAAGGATGAATAAGTTATTTTCCAAACCGACAGGCTCTGAAAGGACAAGAGCTGAAGAGGTGGCTGATACTACCTCTTCCCTCCTCACCAGTCAATCATTTGCCCACATTCTTCTGGAGCACCCCTCTACAGCTAGTACAAATTTTCCTGTGCTTAATCCATGTTTTACTGTTGCTTTTTCTACATCACTGTCATGCTGGCCACAAATTTCTCTGGTACGTTGTGCAACTCCCTGTTATGCCGTCAACAGGAAACAGATCCATCAGACAACTGAGGTTAAAATCACACATGGGTGTCCCAATTCATTATGCATCACCACTCAAGATTCTCTGTTCTGGGTAATTTCTTGAGAGGTGAGTTAAAAAAAAATCTCCCTTTTCTTCCACTAAGTGGTTAAAAACATTTCAAAAGAAAGAGAAGTCAGTATTCACCATTGAAGCAGTCGGAGGTCAATAATACACCACTCTTGAAACTGCATACTAGTATTCACATGTCTGAAAATATACCCAGGTCATATCAATTTGTCTGCTACTAATAACGTGTCATCACACAATTTGTCCTCTCCGCTCTCTGTCCTGGTTCCATAGGGCATGTTACATGATGATTTATCAGCCATGGTTTGGCCAACTAGTCCAAATTACCATTGGATGGTGCCTACAACTGTCACCACTTTCTGCATGTCAGGGTCAAAATACAAGTTCCCAGCATATAAGTTTCTGAGTTGAGTCACTGCTATGCCATTCAGAAACCGGATGATTTTCCTGAGTCCTCACTTGCCCTTCCTGCTCTGCAGTGAGTTCTGCCTCCTCTCCCCCTCCTGGCAATACCTAGGCTTGTGATTTGGAACAACTCGTAACATTATCGGATGGGTTTTGGAGAGTGTAGAGCAGAAAGTGTCATGATTTTGATTAGGTACCACCTGTCAGGAAAAGAAAAGCAAGATAATCCTGACCATAGGGACTATATGACAAAATGCATGAGCACATTTTGACTGATAAACATAAATGGAAGTTGGTTTATAGGCAACTTTTGTGAAACAACATCTCAAACCATTTTGGCTTTTGGCAATCTTATTTTGCTAATGAGGTACCAATGGAAACAAAGGCTATATCTGATCCTGTCAACAGGAACTCATAGTAAATAGAGACCTAAAAAGATGTAGACTGGGAACTGTGTGGGATTTTGGAGGCAGGGGTGGGTCTTGTTTTGTTTGGTTTTGGGGTTTTTTTCCGAATGAAGAGCTTTTGTACAATTTGCTTATTCTCTGGTTTAGGTTATATTGAAATCAGTGGGAAGATTCCCTTATAGAAAAGCAGGAGCTGGATGAGACCTTCCAGGATGGGGCTATTTTTCAAATATTCTGTGCTTTGGTTCTCCTAGTGAACACCTATCTTTAGGCAGGTTGAAAACTAAGTCTTGAGCTCTCATAGAAAAGAAGGTGAAACACTGAAAACTCTGGTTTAGCTTACCTTTATCTGAGCCTGATATGGGTAAATAAGAGTCACTAAACTCCTGAACAGGGTAACAAAAGTGCATAAAGTCTTTTAAATGAGGTAAAATATCAGTCATGAGAGCACACTTTTTCTTTCCTGTAGAATGATTCATTTTGTGTTATTAGGTATCGACGCTGCAAAACAGATGTACCTTTGCTACCACAAGTATTGATTTTTATATGTATATGTCAATTATATACACACACACGTGCGCGCACACACACACACATTTGTATATGTTTAACATTTTGTCATAGAGGTGTGTTTGTACACACGTGGCAATTTCTCAACCGTAGCGTCCTAAAAGTACTACTGCTCCTTTGCTCCAGCACTGTCTTTTGTTTAAGAAAGTGATCATTGATATTCGAAACACATCGCCATGTTGTATCAGGCTGAAAGTCTCCCTGATTCCTCCCTGCCCCTCTGGCTGGGTCCCGACTCGGATGCTGCTGCAGAGGTCGGAGGGACTCGGCAGGACTCGGAGGACTCGGCAGCAGGCAGGTGTGGGGAAACCCCACTGAGGCTGTGTTGAGGGATTGACCTGGGCACCAGCCTGAGACAGCAGGTTTCCACGATTAAGTTGGATCTTACAGTGAGCGCTATATAAACGCATTGCTGTGCTTTAACAGAGCCTCCGTCACACCAATCCCAGGGTGAAGTGGGCCTTTAATAGAGTGTATTTTGGTGTCAAGTGTTTTGAGCTTTTTCACATTCCTCAAAAAAAGGCTGCTAGGAAAACAATGGCTATGCCTATCCCAGGACAGAAAATGGTCCTAAGGATCATCCCATGCCACTGAGGCCAGCTGCCGTATTTGAGTAGTATTAAACTGCCTCAGCTTCCAAAACAAGGTGGCTGCATCCATACTGCCTTTTTGGGAGTGGTCCTTGGTCCATGCTAACTCCTGAGAGTTATTTTTGCTAGACAGGATAGGTGTCATCCCAGTGATTTTTTTCCCCACAGCTGAGTAATACAGATAACCAAGCTCCAGCGTCTGGAAACGTTTCCTGGCTCTGTCTAGAAGAGAGTTAGCCAGTGGATTTATCGTCCCCGTAGAATTTAGACACAGGTCTCACATAAGTTGATGGGATTTACAAATACATTCTCCACTGGAGTTAACTCATGGTCACACAGAGATTTCATTTATTTCAGTTTGTTGTGTAGTATCCAAATGCCCGCAACCGGGCATAAAAACATCAAATAAAACGGCTGCTAAGAAAACAGGCCATTTTTGAGTCAATCATGAATGATCTTGTGACTAATGAAGGACCAGTTCTGGTCAGGTTGAGGAGAAAGTCAGTGAATTCATAGGTGGAAATAAGCAGAGTTAGGGTGGCGAATCGGGATAAGAGAGCGGAAAAAATGTGTGCTTTTTATGGAGTAATTATGTACACAAAAGCACATTTTCCATTCCTGTTTCCCCCATTCTATGCTTTAATTTTTCTTGACATTGGATCCATTATGGTATCGTATGAGTTTCGTCACAGAAGTAAATAACAGCTTGTTTCCTTGGGAGCGATTGAAAAACAGAGTAAAAACAGCACTTACTGTTTTTGAAAGTTGTCAGATTGTCATGGCAGTGAAGTGTTGCATCATGTTGTCATGACAACTCAAATTATAAAAACTGATTTAAGGAGAAATAAAAGCACTCTTCAGTGATGAAAATCGTTTAACTTTAAAGGTTTCAGCTTTTATTTTCTGTCTCTTATTCTGCTCCTCTCCTGTTTTTTAAGAAACGGGCATCTTTCAGGACCCTCACCCAGTAAAGGCTTGCAGTACACAGTGACTCAGGGAGCTTTTTTTCTTTCTCACTGAGACAGAGAGGGTACAGGAGCTGAAATGGGGAGGCAAGCGCGTTACTGGACCAAACCATCACCATCCAGGACTGGGGGAAAGTCAGAATGGGATAAAAAGTTTGTTTGTTTGTTTGTTTTTTCCTTTGTGCCTATTTGCACAATATCCTTTCAAGTAACTTGTTCAAATATATATCAGGATAAGCAGATACCACATGCTCTGGGTTTGTCCGGGATAAACAGCAGTGAGACTGCAGCATATTCGACCTGTCTAGAGATACTGGTGGAATTTCAAGAGCCCTCAGCAGTGACCTGTTTGTGTTTCTCCATCAAAATCAAGGAGCATTTACTTACTGTGCCAATGGCTAGAGAGCAGAAGTAGGTTAGTACTGACCACTATTGAAATCCCATTCTCTCTGCAGAGTGTGCTCAGAATGAGTCAGGGTGTTTTAACAGAGGATGGATTGAATCTCAGTACCAGGATAAAATAAACAAACAAAAAAAGGTAAATTGTGCAGTTTGTCAGTTTGTGTAAAACAGCTGTCACCAAAACACAAAATGCTGACATATAAACTGCAGAACAGCAGCAAAACCACTTGGTCTGAGCAAGGTCAAGCAAAATTTGATTTATCACTGTGCATTGGGCTTGTATACCGTGTAACATGGCTTTATGCAATCATATTCTTGCATTTGTGGAGAGAAGGGTGTTTGTAAGTATCTGTAACAGTCATTTCTGCTCCTCCTGCTCTTACCCAGCAACTTGTCAGCAATTCATCCTGTTTCAGCTGGATTTTACAGATGTGCAGAGATAATGTTCCTGGGAGTTTCAGGGAAACTGGCTGCCTTGTGAAGATATCCTGTCCTGGGAGCTTTTTGCCTGCCCCAGGGTGTGCAGCAGGAGCTCCTGGGATGACTTCAAAGAGAACTCATGGAGAAAGCGGCTCTTATAAATGCTCCAAGAGGAGCTTATTGTCAATCATTAGACATGTATCTCTAAGTGACCTTTTTTCACTGGTTCTCATAAATTGTCTAATTTACCTGGGGAATGACACACACATTAGAAGTGGATTGCATGACACAAAATCTTGAGATAGTTAGAGACAAAAGCAATTCCCTTAAAGGAGGTGACCACAGGTGTGGAGAAGGTCTTTTTCCCTTAGTGGTGTTCTGAATGTTACTTAAAATGTATCCCTTGTATTTACTGGGAGAACTGCCATTTTCAGAGGCCTTTGACTTGGGTAGTTCCATAATTGTTCTTAATTGAACATTTGAAAAGTGTTGTTGCTGCTAAAATTATTTGCCTATTACATTTAGTTGCCTTCCTTTTCACATTTCAGTACTCAAGCAGTTTTCCATAAAATAAAAATAAGATCATAACGGAGAGATGTATTTCTTGTTCTCTTCATTTAAAAGAAAACAGCTTTTCTAGTAAATATAGGCACAGAATTTTTATGTGTTACAGCTTAAAATTATAGTGGAGAGTAGCCATCTTAGGAACAAGAGAAAATCTATGAAATGTCACCCTGATTAATGACAGTTTCAGAAGTTAACAGAAGGAGCTAAAAATGAAGCATTTTGGTAGCCCAAACCAGAGATGTCTCTTCAATCGTAGCAGATAGTTGAAGACGTTCAGTTGCACTGCACTGAACGATGTATTAGTCACTTCTGTCTTTCTCAGTCTTCCCCAGAGTCTGCAGTCAGTCTTTTAATCCTGTTTGATGCCTGTGCGGTGGCCTGAAATGAGAAGGTCTCCTTGGCTTTACCACTCTAGGGGAAAGGAAAGAAAAGCATAAATATTCCTGAGCACTGAGAGATTTTTAGTTTCATGTGGACTATGTTGGTGGTGCAGATGTGGTGGTTTGGGTTGGATGTGGTGAGCGAAGATGGTTTTGAAGCTGGGAGAGTTATCTCCTGTAGCTATCACCTCCATCAGCAGCATTCAGACTTGCTGGGGTTGGGGGTGTAGTTCTCCTTAATCCAACAGTAGTGCTGCATCTCTGAGTTTATGTTTTAATTACACATACAGGATGGCAACTTGTATGTCCCAAGCAGGCTGGAGCTCACCTTTACCTTTCCTTTGTGCCTGCATCTGTACCACAACCAGCCGGAGCTAATACACTCAGGCTTTCAGAAGTGCAGTCCTATTCTTAGTAAATTCAAGCTAAGCCACACTGCAAAGTATTCCTGACATGAGCGGTGCAGAACTGATGATTCATCGCTAGTTTTTCAGCACTCCTTTCTCACCCCCAGCCCGTTCCTGCTGTTTACTCATGTGCGTAAGCCAGTTTATGTCTAAACACATATCACACAGTTAGATGAGTATGCTGTAGGTGTATATTTATTAAGACCTGTTTTCTTGTATCCATTTAGACCGTATATTACTGATGCACATACTCATTAAGTCAGTGCTTTTGTTAACAGATCCTTTAATTAAAGCCAAATGAAAAGAGAGAAATGTGGAAATCATTTCAAGTCTGATTTTTCACATGAACTAGCTGCTAACTAACACTGTATGTAACTTTTTTGATCTAATTGCATTGCTTTCAGTCTATCTAGTGCTGTCACTCCAAATCACCATTTAAGAACCATGCAAGTTGCAGCATGTTTCAGGCATTAATAGTGGCCAGGTAGTATTATACTATTTTTAATGAATGTCTGTTTTCTATTCTTTGCTATGCTTTCTTTGGAAAGAGGCCCATGTAACAAAGTATTAAGAAAACACACTGCTGCCCTGGAATGTGTATATTAGCTGCAGATTATTTCCTATTAGCAGATTAGCTGCAAGGCTATTGGCTCTGAAAGGTCTTTGAGAGTATTTTGTTTTGTAACTGATTCAAGCCATGGGAGAGAATTGCCACCCTGATTGGGAAGAAGAATTAGCTACTGTTGCCATGGCCACTGGAGCTCACACTCGCATTGTTAACTCCAGTGCCCTCCGATGAGATGCCACAGCGTGAGCTCCTTGGCTTTGTTAATAAAATGACAGAATATGGCGTTTTGGGGCAGGCAAGGAGTAGGCTGGGAAAATTTCTTATGAGAGATACCTGAAATGTTTGGGGTTTTACTTTTTTTTTTCTCAAATTCAGTGTTCAATTTTGGACGTGTTGCTGCTTTACGCTACCCCAGCGACGTTAGGCTGTGAAATCACTGCCTTTCAACAAAATGCTGCTCTTTGCCTTTTGGTAGGGAAGGAGCTAATCCCGCTCCCCTCTGCCGCGGAGCGCCGACCCGCGGGAACCTGCTTGAGTGCAGGGAAGAGGGGTGGATGGAGGCAGCCGCACAGGCACCTGCGTCCTTTCTGCATTTGAGATCATTTTCATGTGTAGGGTTATAAAACGCAACAGGGCCTGGAGACACTGGAGAAACTACCAGTATTTGTTCGGGCTATCGTAAACTGCACTAGCTCTACCGCTGTCTGTCTAGCTGCAGGCAAGGAGGAATCTGGGAGAGGCTTACTTCCCCATATCTTTGTCAGACATTAATTTCTTGCTTGGGCTTTAAGAGTTGGCACTTATAGCCCAACCTTTAGAAATAATAGCTTGAATACAGGCCCCCCCCCCCCA
>VZTL01067254.1:28236-52885 GCA_013400535.1 Scopus umbretta | reverse complement strand
AAAAAAAAAAAAAAAGAAAGAAAAGAAAAAGTGTCAATAACTGAGACTTAATAAGAGCATAAAAAATGTATGAAATTAATCTCATGTATTTGAGAAATAAATTAACGTATTTGACTAATCACTGATAGACAGGGCTCACATGTATTTCATATCTCTAACTCTGTTTAACTTCCAAGGAAGTTTTGAACAGTGAAAAATGTAGTATATAAACTTACATCAATGTGAACCATTAACAGAAAATAATGATACTGATGTCTGCCTTTGAAACATAGCTCCTGAAACGTGTGTTTTCAAGCAAAATGTTAGTTTCTTTTTTTTTAAATCTATTCTTCCCCCTCTCTCATCTTCAGCGTTAGCAGAATCAATCACCTTCTTTAGATCACCCCACTGTCCTGAATTCTTTATTTAAACTACTTTATCAGATTGTGTAACGTGTGGAAATGAGCCAAAGAAATGTATTTCCGCTGGCATGGTAAAATGTTGGCACTGGGCATTTTTCAACTCAGCAGCAGGGTGTGGATGATAGGCCAACTACATGTATCTAATGTGTGTCACGCTGAATGGTGGCGTGGAGCAGCCTACGTCATGGGTGGTAATGGGGCTGTCTCACTGCGGCTCACTGATTTTTATAATGGGTATTTTTAACTGATTGCAGACTTATCCCGAGAAAATCATGGGAGGGTTTATTATAGAGACTCTTAGAAGCATGCACATTGTTCTTCACGGTTTCTCAGCAAGTTCTAGTTTTACAGTCAAGATATTTGCAGGAAAGAGCACAGTATCGCCTAGTGCTATAAAGAGGCTTTTGGAATCTGTCAAGCAGAGGACAGGGCTATCCTTGCTGCAGAGCCTCCTCCTGTCCAGTGTTTTTCCTCTTCCCTCTTATCCTTGCTTAGACGTTTTTTTCCTCTTCTCCTTCTAGATACCGGGCTTACAGGTTCTTCAGAGACAAAAGAGAATTGTTTTAAGGTGGATGAATATGCACAAAAGTGCAAAGGGCATCAGGGGAAAGCAGTTTTGCTCAGCATCTAGTGTAAACCGATGGAGGAGGTGGTAAATAAACATCAGCTTTCAGGAGGGACTTGGCTTAGATTGGCATCCGGGCAAGGTGACAGGCAGTGAATTGAAGGTTGAGAATAGAGAAGCTTCAGAATTGCAGCACAGTCCTGGCCTTTGTGCTTTCTTATTCAGCTTTACTCACTAGATTTCTGCCCACTTGGCATTTGTAACTGCTAAGTCATCATCTGTCACATCAAAATAAATGGTTAATGAATCCAGGTATAATAATAAGCTACTCTAAAATACATACTGGTTGTGTAGCAGGGCATAAGCTCAACAGTTTACACAACTGATCCTTTCACTGTGGAAAAAAAAAAAACAATAAAAAATCCTACCACATAATACAAAGTAGGAAAAAAGGGGTTTGAAGTAGAAAAGAGGGGGTGTATGTGTGTGTGTGTATTTCTTCTTAATTTCTCTGTAAAGTTGATAGGAGGGTTTTCTGGTTTGCTTGAATCGCATCTTTATGCTTCCAAACTTCTGGAAGATTTACAACTTTTTTTGGGAATGCATTTTGACCTGAGTCACTTTAGATCACTTGCTATTATAACTGAAATCTTGATCAATGCAGAATAAGTTCTTTTTCCTGAAAACAGGGCTAACACTGGTTGTGATAGTGTGGAAGTGACAGCTGTCATTTAAGGCCAAGGAAAAGGATTGGATCTTTACTTTGATCTCAAGATACCGGCCAGCAGTACTTTCCAGGTTACATATGGTGACTTTCAGTGGATAGACAACCAATTTAGAAAACAAAATAATAGTCAATGTCCTATTTAATCAGGCTAATTCCAATTAATCCAGTTCAAATTAATGCAATTTTGCCTAATTTTTAAAGCACTTAAAAAAAAAAATGCAGCCTCATCTGACATTCCACTGGGGAAAATGGTGTATAATCCAATAGTCATCCTTTGAAATACCCAAGTTTAATTTTCCTTATTGCCTGAGGGAGATGAAAGTCTTTGTCTGAGGAAAATTCGTGAATTCAGACAATATAAGCTCTTTGCAATGAATGCTTCATAATCTCTGCTTTTATTTATGCATTTATTTTAAAAGGAATGCTTCACACAGTGTAATCTAAAGTGTAGGTTTTCTCCCTTTGGCTAGTCTGACTGAAATAATAACATATCTTCCTACCTGTCTTTTCATCTTAATGGCATATTTAACATGAAAACTACTTGTGATCATGGAAATGACAGTCCATGTTGCAGGAGAGCTAGCCCTCCTGTTTGTATCTCTCATTCTGGAACTACAGTGCCAGGAGTGGAACGGGATGTTCCAAAAGTGATGCTTTTGTCCTCATTGCTTGGACTCCAAGGTTCAGTTGGGGCATCTAATGGGAGCTGTCATATCTGAGAGGTGCTTTTTGTCTCATGAACAATTTAGGAGACTAGTATGGTGCTCAGCACTGAGTTTCTTGACCAGTGACTGATTAAGAACTTTTGAGACTTTCTGTGCATACCTTTGGTGAGTTAATGTGTTCATCATGGGATTCTTCTATTTGAGGGGATGGTTGTGTATTCATTAAGTTTTACTCCTTTTGATTTGATTCTGAGAAAACAAGTGAAAGTTTTTGTATTTTTGTTCAATAAAGTAGCATTGTGTGAGGTTCCTAGCTCTTGGTAAAGCTTCAACTCTTGCTGAAACTAAGGGAACTGCAGCAAGCCCTATTTTCTGAGATTTTTTCCTGTTTGTCAGAACACAAGAAAATCCTTCCTTCTTCTTCTCTATCCATCCCATCCCTCCAAGAAGTTATATAACTTCTCCCTTCATTTAGAAACTAGTCTCCTCTAATTTACCATCCAGAACGCTTCATGGTTTGTTGTTCAGCTTCTGTGCAGATGCAAGCATACATGCTCTTTTACATAAATTATCCACACTAAAAAGAAAAGGGATGGGGAAGAACTTCCAGCCTTCTGTAATGAGAGGGGGGCTCACTTTTCTCTAACATTTTCCATGGAGCAGTTTGTTTGCACATAGATATTGATTTACCATCTTCAGAAGATGTTTGTTTATAATAAATACTGTGGTGAGCTGGTTTTGCTCTATTAACTTTGTACACCTGAGAACTCTGGTTTTACTTGGTAAGGGTTTTCAGAGATCTTTTGTGATAGAACAGACACACCGCAGTCCTGGATTAACATTTCAGAGATGTGAATGTGATTACCAGTTTAAATACTTTTTTTTTTGCACTTTCAGGATAGAAATGAGACATTCTGTAACAAGGATAAATATGTGTTCTTGTGTAGCACAAAATTGGAGAAATGCTTATGAAAGGAAACTAAAGAAGTACACAGAGGCATTATGTTGCACAGTGCATACTGCAGATGCTTTGTAGTTATCACTGTTTACAACAAATGATGTAAATAAACATCTACAGGAAAGTTTTAGCTGCTGTTTATCTTCTGTAAATGATAGAAGCAGGAAAATACAATTGGAGGCTTGCTTCCAATTGGTCCTTTAGGACAGACTGGTGGGTTCCTTCTAGAGCTCTCCAGCACAGAGGGGAGTATTCGCACCTCTTAAGGACATAAGGTCCTGTAAACTTCATTTGTACTTGCACATGGAGGGAAAACCTCCCAGGCTATGCTTTAGCAGGGTGAATCGTTAGTAGGAGAACCAAGCCCTTATAAAAGCTAATGCAAAAGCTTTCTTTGGGTTATTCAGATATCAGGTAGGTAAAGAACATTTCAAAAGCTCAGATGACATTGTAGATAATTCCGCATGTTCAGTTTGCCTTAGCATTACATAGCCTCACTTTGGCTGACTGGTATGTATATTTACTGAAGTTGAATAAGGGGTTAATGACATTGGTGCTGCAATTGGAAATACTCAGAAGTGCAACAACATTTATATTTTATATTCATCTAATAGAAAAATGTGCACAGATGTGAGAAGGTGAGTACAATAAATAATTGAGGAGGACATTAGAAGAAAAAAATCAAAGCCACTTATATGCTTATGATCTTTTAATTAAAGATGCTTGAGTGCAGATCAGTGGAATTAATTCTAGTTTCCTTAATGGGCAGTAGAAGTGATTTTGTTTTCTTTGTAGTATACCCTTGTTATTTGACTGCAAATACAGATGGTAGTAAATGTAAGTGATGGATAATGCTGGTGGTTTATTCTGGACTGAAATATTAAATGGGAAAAAAGTTTCAAAAAGGACTGTTTAAATGTAGGTACTGTTCAACATATAAATGGCGTCATATTAAAAAAAATGCCAAAGGTGCATAGTAGCAGTCTCAAATGAATAGGAATATTGCAAACTTCTGGAGCTGGAACATTACTTCAGGTGTCTGATTTTGACCACCTTGACTGTGATGCAGTTCTAACTGCCTAAATATCTAGTCATAAAAAAATGGTTGCTGTTCACTAACTTGAGAAAGACTGCTTTGTCTCTGCATTGGCTTCTAATCCTCTACCCAGTGTAAGTGTTAGCAATGTTAGGACTGGCTGTACTGGGGTCAGAGAAGATGCTCCATCTCAAAATAACAATTATCTTTTCAAATAGATTACATTTTGTTTACAACTATCCTGCTTTTTTCATCTTCTTTCTTCACCAAATGAAATTAAAAAGTTGTCATGAATTGTTCACTGCGAAATATGGTGGAGTGAAGCATGGTATGAGCAGCTCCCCTGAAGCTGGCTGTGCTCTTCTCGTGCGGGTAGTGAAAGTCTTGTGCATCGGTAGAGGCTGCCTGTCATTGAAACAGGTACTGAACAGTTTTGTCATTTAGGCAATGTCTTTTGGGGACCAGAAGGAGGCAGGCAATGAAATCAGGCTACGTCCGTGAGAAGTCAGGCGAGTCGTTTTGCACAGCCACGGAAATGGACATAACTAAAAGACTAAAGGCCGTGCACAAAAGCAGTGGAAGTTCTAGAAACAATTCTCAGACTGATTCAGGGGCTTGAATAGCTTATGAGAAGACTGTATTTTTAATTTGCATGAGCACTACTGGAATGAAACAGCCAGGAAGTATCACAAAAAGTAATAGAAAGTAAAAGCTACCTATACCATAAGAACTCGCCGTCCTGTTTGGCGGGATGCTGACTGCGCTGTCTGAGATGGCCAGCACTACCATGATACAAATAAATGGGGGCTCTTTATGCCATCTTCTGGTCCTTGTTCAAGCTGTACTAAAGAAATCATAGTGATATAGGCAACTTCTCAGCTGTTGTACCTGTGTTGTCTTTTAATGATCTTTACAATGATCTATATGTCTTAATATCCCCTTGAAATCCCCGGAGTTGTTCTGTAAATTGCAAAACTAAATTCTGAAACAGGCTTCAGTGTC
The DNA here is from genome assembly GCA_013400535.1 of Scopus umbretta. Taxonomy (NCBI): domain Eukaryota; kingdom Metazoa; phylum Chordata; class Aves; order Pelecaniformes; family Scopidae; genus Scopus; species Scopus umbretta. The sequence goes on along the minus strand of VZTL01067254.1, from coordinate 47,531 downwards.
CTACATGCACACTAGAGATTCATACCAGTTCTTCATTTTGCCTGTGGACAAGAAGTAATTCATTAATTGGAAAGTGTGCTAGTGTTCCTTGAGTATGAAAGGCAGAGTTCCTGTGGCACTCTGCGTAACAGCTCTCTTGTTGTGGCACAGATTGTCACTTTTCCTCTTCCCCCTTTGCGTTAGAAACTAGATAGTAAAAGAGGAGTCATCAGCTTTGGAGATGACGACTGAAAGTCAACCGCAGTACCCAAGGGCATGGTTTTACTTGTTTCAGGTTGTCACTTTAGGAGCCACAGTCCACTTACAAAAATGTCAACGCCTATTTGAAGACTGTGGAGTACAAATAAGTGTCTGTGTTAAAGGTGTTACTTCACAAGGCTAAAACGGAAGAAGTTTTTTTCCAGGATTTCTCAGTATTTGCTATTAGAGAGATAGCAAACTGTCTTGAAAACTGTGCTTCCTTTTTTTAACAGTCACATCTTTTTCTTAAATTCTTGCACTCATCTTTGAATTCCGCACAGTGGATAATGAATGGATAATGAATATGACAGTAAAAGGAAATTATTTCAGTTTCACTATCTAGCAGTGATGCTCCGTGCCAGCAGTACTATGTAGCTAAACAGTGTAATTAATGGATTTAAAAACAGGAGGAGTGCTTGGATTTTCAGATTAAAATCTAAAGGTAGTTCTTAAAAGCTGAGAAATGGTTGGATTGCTTTCTAGTGGATATTCAATAGTCTTATTGCCCTGAGGATGCTCAGATTAAGTTAATTTTCCTTTATTAAAAAAGAAAAGCAGTACTTGCATATACTGTTTTGGAGTTCTGAAAGCACTGAGTGATAAAAGAAACATTTTTTCTTTTAAAGTTATGAAATTTATTATAAATAGAAAAAGAAAGTAGGTGAGAGGGATGATGCATCACTTTCTGATAATTGGTATATACTTTTCACAAAAAAAGCCCTTTCATAATATTTGTAGAAAAATCCACTGTTTATATTTTGTTCCTTCTTTACTTGACTTAAAAATTTATCCTTTTATGTTCACTTAGAAAGGCAATCTTACCTTTGTTATATGTTTATTTGTGGACTATGGAGTGAAAAACTCTTAGGTTTAAGTAACAAAAAACTCTAAACTAGGTGTCCTTGCTATGGCACAACTCTTTTTCATGTAAGTGGGAATCTAATAATTTTAAGGTGGGTCACAGATGATGTTTCTTACTCATAGAGAGGTGCATATGTGTTCCTCAAAGTCAGTAAACAAAACAAAAGAGCATGGTATGTTGTAAGCTACCTTTCACACAACTTTCATGCCAATTTTTGTTTTTTAATTCTAGCCAGTTCTATGTGAAATTTCTAGTTATCGTGGCAGGAAGGTGAGATGACTTGATGATGTGTAACATCAAGATCACTACAGTTTGCAACTCTACTAATAGGAGGGTTTGAGCCTTTATGAATTATGTTGGAAAGAAATAAATCATTAAAAGTTACCTTGTGAGGAATAATTCACTCTATGGAACTCATTTTTACAGGGTTTACTGTGTTTCTGAAAGCAGCAAGACCTCTTTCATCTGACAAAATCTAACTTTTCTACTACAAAGGCTTGTAGAGCATGTCTGATCTTAGCTCTGCACCTAGCAAGCCTGTCATGTTCTCCATGAAATATAAGCAAGGCAAAAGCTAAACATCTGTGGCTTGAAATAAACTGGTTTCTGTCTTGTTATATTTCTCTAACTGACTTCTGATATCCAGAAAGTGGCTCATTGTAAAAATGAATACAATTTTGAAATGAATACAATCATGTAAGTGCTGCTGATATCCTATTTGGCAACAGGGTTTGTGCTCATGGTTTTAAACAAATCTAGAACATTCTATATGTGGAGGGAGTTTGGAATCTAGTCATTAGCAAAGTCATTAGAAACATAAGTTGAAGCGCGTAAATTGGTTTCCGAGTTCTGTGAAGTGAGTGCAGCAAAACATCAAGTGTGAATCATGCCGTAAGATTATGAGAAAGCAACATAGTTTTCAGACCCGTGACTGAAGGAGCAGGCAAGTTACTCTGCATGTAACTCCAGTGCGAGACTCATCTCCTGTTGTACAGAATGATGTAGCTCTGCTGAAGGCAGTGGAGCTACTCTGATGTGCTCTGGCTGGGAGACTGACCTGACAACTTGCCTCTTCCGTGCACAGATGGCAGTCATTCCTTTTAAAGAGCTCTTCAAAAATGAGTATAGTCTCTCTATATTGTGTTTCCCTTGAAGTCTCAGACAGCAACCCAGTCCATCTGTTTTCCAGGACTGCCTAACCCTGCAGATTCTATGTTCACTTAAGCCTTCCTATTTAGACTGCTAGCATGGGGTGAACTGGAAATTCAGCTACTGTGGTGGCTGCAGTTTTATTGTTTGGGCTAGAATTTTGAAGGAATGGGTTCAATCAACTTTTGTACTGCTTATTACTCTTAAGAAAACTTCAGCTACAGAGACTTTTGAATGAATAAAAATATGGGTGATCAGAAGATGAAATGAGCTGTGGTCCTCTTCTGTCAGAGGCTTGCGTGCAAATCACTTTCTTTTCAGCTACCAACTGGGGGAGCTGCTTGTTTAAGTAAGTATAAATAGGATGGGGGATGAGACAGGATCAGCACAAGGAAGCCATCAATAGTTTATGTGCTTAAGTCTTTCCTCTGCCATCTCCCAAATAAGATCTCCATTGAAAGAGATGTTCAGAGGTTAGTTTGCAATCTTCAGGACTGGCTGGTGGGTGTAATCTGAAGTATGTGCTGCCTGGTATGCTTCCTATAGTGTACACTAAAATTATCTTACAGTCATAAATAAGAATTGGTTCCCAATCCAACATTTTTTTTTTTTAACCACACCAGTAATCCACTTAAAACATTAAACAGAACAATTCTAAACATGCACATAGGGCTTAAAAGTAATCACACAGGAAAAGGTGTAATGTGCCATTTGCGGCACTGTTTCTTGTCTTCTCCAAAGAGTTAGCTCTTACATTATAGGGGTGAAAAAAGACGGAAAGAAGATGTAGGCATGTGACACAGCTAGAGAAATGTGGGTCATGGGTGTCCCCAAAGTATTGCTTTAAATGGCTGACAGAAAGCTTTGGAAAGAACCTATTTAGAAATAATTCTGCTAATAAATCTTTGGCCTCCATTTTTATTACTAGGAGTACTTATAATCTTCAGTTTATGGCACAAGAGTCCTCTCTTTTCCAATCACTTACAGTGTAAAATACAGATTATGTCTTTTAAGCGGGAATTATAGAACAAAGGAAACTTTCAGGAGCCCTTTTATTTTTGGGGGGGTCTGCAGAGGTTGTCCTAGGAATTCCTGTCAGAAAACACAGTAATAGTATTCACTCACATGCACAGAATTGAACTAATCTCTAGATCTGCTGTTAGGAATTTTTCCTCAGAGGAAACTGGTTGGCAAGGAAGGTTGGCGTGGAGAAATATCATCTTTTTCTGGACCACTAAGCAACAAAGGCATCATCTTCAAGCTTTACCTGGGCAAGTAAAGTGTGGCAACTCCACTTCTTTTCCAAAGCCTCCCTGGCCAGAGCTAGGGAAGGTCCTGCAAGACAACTGGTTTATTCCAACATCAGCAGTTCCCTTTGTAAAGTCATCTACATTTTCCCATGTAAAACTTCCTCCCTGCCCTGAATGTGGACGGAGGAGAGACATGTTCAGGAAGAGAGGGGTGCTTGGTGCCTTCATACTAAGCTGGTTTGTCGTGGAAGGACATTTCTGCCATCTGCAACTAAGCACATCTAAGCGCTTAATAATGAGGGAGCTTTGTGTAAGATGTGGCACATTATATAAGATAGCCCCTGCCTTAAATGTTTCCTTGTTACTGTCCTTTATATTTATTATTTTGATGTGTTCTTTTTTTTTTGGTGGAGAAGGTTTTGATTTTACAGTTTCTTGCACATGCCAGAGGTAGGAGAGACTTAAACTTACCAGTGTATCCTAAGGTACTTCCTCTGGGCCATTTCCATAGAAGAGCTGTAATTGCTGCCAGTTTTGTTGTGCTTGTGTTACGAGCATGCAAGAGGAGTACAGAGAAAAGGAGGATGCAAATATGCCAGTACATGTTCACAGTCTCATGGACCTCTAAAGGCCAGTCTTGTGAGATCCCCACCAATGTTCTCCTCCTGATTGACTCATTTGCAGGGAAGAAGGTTCTTTGGGTCTTCTTAAAACAGTCACAGCTGTCCTACTGATGAGGTTGCAGAACCTGAATGTTAGCTGGAGATGGAAAGTGGCAGACCTCTTCCTTTCAGTTTCTCCTTGGCAGATCCTGAATTACCTATTGGCATACCTGTTTTCTCTTCAGAAGATAGAACTGTACCTTCTCTAAGAACTCAACTGTATTTTAGTAACTAAAATGTCGCCCAAAATAATGTGCATAAAAACCTGCAAAACATCTCTCAAAGCAATTTCTCTTTCACCCTGATCTTACCTCTCTTTGCTGTAAGGACGTTTGAAATTGTTATTCATTTATTTTTGTGCAATGCAAAATAAAGAACACCCGAAGGATTGAGTTGACCAAGCAAAGACCTTAAATGATGATGCTGCAAATCAGGAAGAGTGCTTGAAGTAGCAAACTCTTTAAAAGGAGACTCTTTAAACTCTTTTTTTAAACATGTTTAGAGGATCAGGCTCCAAGTTCATGCAAACCCTGACTGTAGTATCTTGGGTAAAGGTTGAAGTTGCTGTCTATTATTTTACCAGATCTCCAGTATATTTCTACAGATGCTCTGTAGAAAAAGAGCAGCAACAACCTATAACCTATACACTGAACAAACAAATGAAGAACTGTCTGAAGGAAATTGCTGAAGGACCTAGGAAAGAAAATAATGGTAGTAATAGCAATAATGAAAACTGATTCTATTTTGAGCAGAACATTGCCATTAGGTACTCTGTAAATGATAACAAGTGAGGTCAAAATATTTAATGAAGACATCCAGCTATTATTTTGAACTTAACCTATGTGGGCTATCTTTTTTGATCTAAGCCATGTTTTACCTGTAAATGGAACTAGTAACTTGCTTTTCATATCAATTGATTTCTTCTGATTTGAGACAAGACAGGCTATTATATTGATGCATCTATCTGAATATATAGGGTTACTGATTTCAGATTTACTGCTGTGGTTGTCATGTAATCAGAATCTGGCTTTTAAGTATTTGTAACCTTAATTGTAAGTCGAGAACAATAAATGACGAAGAATAAATTTTCAATTTTTGTAAATGGCACGATAGGCTTTTACTACTGTATAAAAGATTTACTGCATTGTTCGGTGGGCTTTGTCTTCCAGATAAGTGGAAAGTAGCTCTTATTGTTTAGCAAAACATAACAGGTATGCACACGTATGGCCGAGCAGACAATCTGTCTGTACCCAGATTATACTTTGTCCAATCACTCAGTACAAAAGAGATCTTTGGTAATTTGATTATTCCTCCAACCTTTTAGCATACAACTGATTTGAGATTTCTTTCCTGTTAAGACTGCCTCTTTCTCATGTTATTTGTCTGAGTATATAACTTTTGAAAAGTGCAGTATGTGTTACCATTTAGACTTCATGGAAGAATTCTTTTGAGGAATAATTTCTATTAGCAAAGAAAACAAATTATTTCAAAATCAAAACAGGAGTCAAGTTTCAAAACTTAGAAGAGTGAAGAGGCCTGTGTGAGGACAGGTATTACAGAAAACTTAATTTATTTCCCTAAGTAGCAGAACAAATACAAATTATATAAATTCTCCTGACATATGATGAAAAAAGTTTTTCCTCTTAGTTGTCATCTTAATACCAAATTTCATCTCCATGTCTCACCAGGAGTAAACTAATTGCAAAAGAGAGAGATTTAGAGTATCTTCTTTTGTTATATCATATGTATTGGTGTAATAATGTTTATTCATGTTTCATGAACCGGAATGGCTTTCCAGTTGACTAAGCATTACTGACATGGTTTAAGGAGAACCGGGATCCAAAGGTAACATTTTGAGCATTGTATCTCTCACTAAGGAGAAGGCTAGGTTCTACCTGAGTTTATTTTTCACAGAGGTGTAGAAATCGGAGAAGAAAACTATTTAAGCTTGTGTATTTGATGTTTATAACAGGTATTTTTCAGACTTTTGAAAAATTGCAGACACAAAAGCTTGGCTTGCTAAGGGTATCTGATGTACCACATATTTGCGTTAAAATTTAGTATTTATAAAATACCAGTAACATACACAGTTAAACGGATGAAGAACTGCTTAACTGACAAACCTCAAAAAGTTGTCATTAGTGGGGAATCACAGCTGATTAGAAATGTTTAGAGGATAAATGCACAAATACTAGTTACAAGTCCAATACTATTAACCATTTTCACTGGGGATCCAAAATAATTGCAAAATTACTACTGCACGAGTGAAGTCAGTCCTGGACTTTAGGATGTAGTAAAAACATGTTAAATAGGAATTGAACAGAGAAGCAGTACAATACAGTCCCACATTTGGGGGGTAATTTACAGGTCAGTCCTTCTAGCTCAAAGGAAAAAGGAAAACTTCAGAGATTATTTGATTTTTATATACAGGATGTTCCTGAGGAGGAAATACAAAGTGCTAATAAGCATCTTTTTCCAAGCATAGAGAAAACTAGTGTCTAGAAGCTGAAGTCTTATAAATTCAAATTAGAGAAGAACAGCTGGGAGAAACTGCCAGTGGAGTCTCTTGGTTTATCCAAATCAGGATGGGGTGTCTTTTTACAGGGCTCTTTTTGCCCAACAGAAAAAACTTTTAGCCAAATACAAATTACTGGGTTCGGTCCAGCAGCAATGAGTTGAAATTTAATGACCTGTGATATACTAAATGTCCTTTCCAACGATAAATTCAGTGAATCTTTGACATCTCTGAAAATGAACCATGAAATCTTAGTCTCACTAAAATCAGTATCAAAGTTTCACTTGGTTTCTCCATCCAAACTGCAGGACAGGTGGAGCTGATTTTGGCTTTTTTTTCTGTGATTTATCATTTCAGGAGGTGGGAGCCCTGTGACTCCTTGTATAACCTACTGCTTTGTAGTACTAGCCTGAATTTTCTTGGCTACAAGACAGATGAATATTATTGCATATTAAAGAGTTGATGCTCTCATTGGTGCTTTAGTGAGTTAATGCTAAAAATAATCCAAGACTGGCATAAAAGGCATCCACTTCATTTCAATTGACTTAACTTTGCGATCAAAGTGACCATCTTCCTGTTTCATATTCTGAAAATTTATTCTCCATGCTGCATAATTGTAAGGCCAAACTGAACTATTTGCCAATTCAAATCTTTTGATTACAGTGTTGATATCTCTGTGTAATGTCTTGTTATCTTCCATAATAAAGATGAGTCCTTGGGAAGAGAGCAGCATGCGAAGTAGACAGCTGGCAAAGGTACTTGATCCCTTCTCTCTTGACCGAAAACTTACGGCTGTGGTCTCCTCTGACCTCGGGGATGTGAATCTCTCCTGCCTGCTCTGCACTCGCTCAGAGCACAACCCGCCTATTGGTGCCGACGGGTTTTCCTCCCAGCGAGCGCGGCGGGGTGCGCAGCAGGATCCGCTCCGCCAGCCAGAGCCGCAGATATGAACAATCCCAATGCACTGTTTTTTTCTAGTTTTAAGTTAAAAATCTTTACATATTAGTAACGTGTGCAGGAGAAACTTATATTTCCTGTTTATGAATTTGTATGTAGATCTTCTTGCTGCTATGCAAGTTTTGGGTTTTTTTATCTTGCAGTATTTCATCTTTCTGCTGCTTTTGTTTTTCCTTTGAGTGGTAGTCATGCTCTTTGCCCCAGACAAGTCTCTGAAATAAAAGACTAAATGAATCCTTATTTCTACTTTCAGCTTGCAGCCAGTTCAGTTAGATAGATTATATTTCTAAACTTTGGGTGTGATGTAGACAGTCTCAAATGACATGTCACAAGAGATATTGTAGCAAATACTGGTTTAGTATGACTCTGTCCTTTGAACTGCAACATCATTAAAAAAGGCAGAAACCCCCATTAATGTAAATACAAAGAATATGGTAGATGATTGTTCTCTATCAACTGCTGGTGGTTCAAAGGAAGGATGTTTTCTTTGATTTCTTGTCCACTAGACTTCTGTATCAGTACACTGAATTTTGAAGAGAGATGCCTGAATTCACATATTTTTTGTGGTTTTATTTTGGTTCGTGGCTCGCAATATGAATGAAAGGATATATACAAAGCAGATTTTCTGCCCTATCACACCGTACCATTTGTACTGTCCTGAAAATTGAACTAAATCCTCTGGGTGTGAAGTAAGAACAAACAGCTCATTCCCTTCTGCTCCTCTAAGCCACATGAACTTAAATATTAATGAAACTTTCATGAATCACACATAACACATACTGCCCCTTTGTGCTGGAAAACGCCGGGCTTTTTATGGTTGCTGCTGTATAGGAAGCAGAGTCATAAAACAGTAATTAATACACTACTGAACTGAGCTGTTTCATTGTGCAGATGCTAATTAAGAATGATAGATACCAGTGACTGAGTGGCACATAATACGTTTGGTCAGCATAAGTGAAAGGTCAGTTATCATTTTGACTACTTTAAGTGAAAATGTTTTCCCTTATGTCAGTGATTGCAGAAACCACAAATGTCAAAATGAAATGCCTTATTCCTTCTCATTCTAGAATGTAGGTTTTTAGTGACATGACAGGAGAGTAATAATAGAAAGCATTTGATTTGCTGTGGTGTTTCTGACCAAACAATCAGAAGGGGGAAAAAAAAGAAAAAAACAATTGAAAACAATTAGTAAGTAAATATTAAATCTTGGCATTTTGAGTGCATTCAGTTTGGGGTGGTTCTCTGAGATGCTGTAAAAGGGGCTGGCTTTCTGTGCGGGGCAACCCCTCCTGCCAGAAAATGCTTCCATGAGACTGGACACTTCAAAGTTCTCTTTTGGAAATTCTCATCCACTTGATCAAAACATTCCTTGATGGTTTTTGAATATTTCTAAGTTATTAATTTTCAGGGAAGTGGGAAAGGGTAGCCTTAACTCCCAAACTAGGGATGAATTCAGACGTAATACTTTATCCAGCAGGGAGGCAAGTCAGAAAGGGAGCTTGTGCTCTGGCAGTAGGAATGTTAGACATCTTACAGATGCTTGTACCAGTGTTACATGTTTAACTTCACTTGTCATCTCTGTGTTCTTCATAGCTTAGACACCTTCTATTTTTCTTTAATGCTGTACAACCATGATTAAAGTTGATAGAAAAAATCCTGTCCTGAGCCTACTAAGACCCTTAGATACTTCAAAGGGTACATGCCCAGGCAAAAGCATGACATGACTTTTTTAGAAAAATTTCAAGATTACTTTTAAAATTTGGCATTATTAAAAATAATTTGATATTTTGATCTCATATATTGTGTAATTCCTCCTTAGGGGTGAGCTGCTGCAGTTAAAAAAGAAAAAGAAAGGAGGGGAAAGGAGGTAACCAAAGAAGACTTTAAATTCAGTTCTGTGATGGTTTTTGGGCAGTACCAAAACCACTAGAGTTCTAACTGGGGACTACAGTTAATATTGTAGTTGACATAGCAATTGATTATTTTAAAAATACAAGCTTGAACTGACCATGAGGTTGTACCTCCCACACATCCTATTGGAGCGTGATGCTATATTGAAAAAAAAAAAAAAGATTTAATATATTTTATAATATAACAGTAGAGAAAACAGGACTGCAAATAGCAGTTCATGGTTTTACATACTAATATTAATACTACTGAGTGCTTTGAAGAATAGCATCTCCTTGCTCAGGAAATCACTACTTGATAGTGCTTCTAATAATGTCTGAGTGGGTGTTTGAATAAATGGTTTTAGCGTGCTTTAAGGTGAGTGACTAAGTCTGATTTCTTAGGTAAATGGGTGCGATCGGTACAGAAAAGAGAATGCAGCAAATAAGAAAGTAAGCACAGTAACAGAGTCAAAGGTCTCCTGTAAAAGGGAGGGACTGAAAAACTCAGCACAGATCAGAGAGCAAGTTGCTCAGTGAAAAGGAAGACCAACTGATTTGCCCTGGCTTAACTGGCATTTGAATATACCAGTTTCTGAAGACCCTTGACTTTGCTACAAAGGAAAAATAAAAATGAATGAGTCATGCTTTTTCAGGCTTTCAGCTCTTGAAAGATGCTAGCGACTGGGCAGGCAAACAGACGCACGGGGCTGTCTGTGGCCTTGCGCCGGCGCAGGCAAGGCAGTGCTCCCGCAGCTCCCTGGTATGCGTTGGATGAGAAACAGCGACATGATTCTGACTTGTGTACACAACAGGGAAGACTGTAACTAGCAGCTTATGTTTTAGTATAATGCTAACTTACTTGGGCAGCTCTGGGCACACTCTTCTGAAGCCACCGATGACGCTGTAGTTGTGTAACTTGAACAGTCTCTGTTCTTGCTCAGGCTGCCAAGAATACTGCAACCCAAAAAGCCTGTTATGCAACTGCAAGTGAGAAACTTGGGCCACTGCAGACAGCCGCATCTTGACAATTGGATTTTTGTCCAGTCTGGCTTTTCAGCTCATTTTTTATGTTAACGAGACTATGGTTTTCCCATACAGGCTTCTTCAGTATAACAAAGCCATATATTTTACCAGCAAGCTGGGTGTGGTATTGTAGTATAACTGCATCTGTAGTTCAGCTTCTATTTATCTGTACCTTTCTGAGCAATTAAGCTGCTGACAATTTTCCAGAAGATCCAAGATCCATTGCAAAATTATAATCAAGTTAGGTGTTCTCTGGAGAAGAAGTGAGAAACTTTTCTGTACAGCTTGTTTGTCTGGACCTGTAACAGGAGTAACACATGTCTGGAAGAGATCTCCTGCATCACTAGGTTCAGCCCCATGCAGTCATAAGAAGTCACATTGTCCTTTTAATAATTAGATCAAGTTCTATTTTAGAATACATAGAACTTTTTATTCCCCTGATATTCTTGTGGAAAGAGTGTTCCAGAAATCTGCTTGCTATAAACCAGCTTCTCATTTCTGTCCTCAATTTATGCCTGACCATAATTGGTGGAAGACTACGCAAATTACATCATTAATTCTTTATTCTTATTTGTGGTAGGGCTTGCCATTTATGTGAGTGACATCTTAATAAACTTAAGTTGCTGAAGTTCTTGACTTTAAAAGACTAGGAAGGGTATGTGGGATCTGGGAATTTGAGCGGAAGTATGTCTCTCCTTATCCAAGAGATACTTTGAGTAGGTGTTTTCTGGGTGCTGGTTGTGCCCAGTTTCAGTGCTTGAATAACCTTTCTCTGTTCTTGAGGTGAAGATGAGGTCCTTGTCAACAGAAGAAAGCACTCACTGAACTGCTAAGTGTGCATAATAATTTACCTGCGGGCACAATAAAAAGCATTATGTCTTCAATTATTGATCTTACATTTGATTTGGGGTGCAAGAAATCATTTGAACCACTGAAGCAAGTTGTAGATTTTTTCTGGGAATTACTATGAGTAATTAAAAGAGATTTTCTGGCTCAAAAGGAGACAGCAGAAGACTGCTCAAAGAGGGGGTTATTGAAACCGAGGGAGGTTATTAGTGACATCCAGGAAGTGTAGTCTAGGGACCAATTTTTTAAACAATTTCTTTAATGTCTGTGGCACAAAAAGAAGAGTGCAAGTATGCATTTGGGAAATGAGGATGAGAGTTTCTGCTTAACATGGCTGGTTACAGCAGTTGTTAGACAGAAGTAGCTCCTGGAGCAAAACCAAAGAAGTAGCACTCTTGAACCAGACGCTGAGCTCCAGAGTCAGGCTCCTTCTTCCTTCTCCTGTCTCTTGATTTTTGAATTTGTTACTGAAAAATGGCTTTTGCTTCAACAAAGCTTGACTCTGGGTGAAGATCTAGAATCCACCTCTCCTATTTGTGGAGGTGGCGTAACAGGCAAGCTAGCAGAAAGTGCTACCACACTTGTCTCCAAGTGGATGCGTCCCCAGGTGCTCTGAAATTTTTCTGCACTCAGTGCTATGATTATTTTCTTAAGAGACATTTCAGTGTGTTTTGCCTGTTTTCCAGATTCCTGCTGAGCTTATGTAGGAGACAAAACAGGGAGCTCTTGAGGCATAGGGAGCTCTGCTAGTGACAAAGTGGATTACTTCATGTGGCTGAGGAGCTTTCAGGTAAAAGCCAGAGCTGTTTTCAGGGTTAATGGCTGCTAAGCAGGGCTAATGTAGCTCACAGTTTTGGATTCAGGCACCTCATGACAAACTAAACCCTGGTTTAGATGCCTAAAACCTTATTTGGATCTGGACCAAATGCTTTATTTTTGTGTTTGGAAAAATGTTACGGAGAATGTAAGTGCTTCTGATTTCAACATGCAGATACTTAAACTTGATTAGAATGAAAGAACAAGAATTGTAGTCATAAAGAAGGGTTAAAAGACATTCAGATTGAGATCTAAGCCTACAATATCATGAAAATCCTGAGGTAGGATTATTACATTAATCTTTCTGTCCTCCTCCACCAAACTCAAACTCCTTTTGTCCTAACACCGTTTATTCTAGCAAATATGGTTGTCTGTGTATCTGCCACTGGGGCAACATTTATTATCTTCATGTGGAACAGTTCATTATCACATAGCCGATATAAACAGTCAAAAAGATGTTGTCCCTCTGATCTTTTTTGGCCCACCAGAGCCTGATTTCTTAACCTTTTGAGCTTGCTGTGAACCTTGCCTAGTTTTCAGTAACACGTACAAAGACCATAGGCTTGAAGGCTGTGCGTGGCTATCACTATACTACTTGCTGTGCTCTTTTATTTTGCTTATTTGGAATATGTATTATTTTAGATGGGATAATTTTGGGCAGTTGTATTTTTTTAGTGTATTACAATATTGCGAAGACACCTAAAGTCTTGGTTGTTGCTTTCAGCATCCCAAAATAGTATTATAAATAGACACTGTAATATTGTACTTGTTTTTCTATTATGTATCTAACAAGCCACTCTTAGTGTGTAAATTCCATCAAACAAGGTCAGCATTATGAAAAAGAATAACTATTAGTGTCTGTTTTAAAAGTTATTCCATTTGCTTAGTGGGACTACATATACATTTAAAAACAATCACCCAAGTTAGGGTACAATGAAGTAATGCTTTTTTAGTGCTGCATTTTTCCTCTTCCAAACTGTTCTTTCTCCCTAAAATAAAGATGAGGGTCTTTGTCCTGAGTGGGAATCCTGTCCCCTGAACCCCAGTCATTTCAGCTCAGCATTTTGTTGCAGGGAACAGCACTTCTCTGTATGGGGCTGGGGAAAGAGGGTAAATCATAATTAAATTAACACCTTTCACTTTGTTACACATTTGGGTGCCCTGTGGATATTTGATGTAGATGTATAAACTGTCATTGTGAGGCTAGATCCCAAAAAAATCAAAGAACACTGAAGAATCACTCTCTTTTGAGACGTACTGGCAGGTGAGCACCTGAGTAAATATTTCTTAAATACAGAGTTGTCAAGTAAACAAACATCTTATGTGTGGCCTGTGACTTTCAAAATGAAGCATATTAAAGAAGTCAATGTTTTTAATCTATATAGCCATTGCAATATTTTAACTTTTGAGACTCTGTTTTAATGAGTGTCAATTGTGTAGCATGTTGCTTTTTACTAGACTCACAAGAACTAAATATAACACTGAGATTTCCAGGAACTCATAAAAACTTCTTTTGTGCAGAAGAAGGCATTTTTAATGTGTCTTAAAGCATAAATGTTTTACTGGTGGTTTTGCATGTAATGAGAGCTATTACTACTCTGTATGCACAGTTGCTACATCTGTGCATAGTAACAGAGCAGTATAGATCCCCATTCAAAAGTATTTCCCATACATTTAAGACAGGTTTAATGGACTGCTTGCATGGGAGATTTTATTTATAATTTAGATTTTAAATCTGCAGCTATGTGCTGTTTACAGAGGAGACAATCACTTGCTGATCTTTGCAAGAATTTACATTTAACTTGATCAACACAAGTAAATAGTTTAATTTGCAAATGATTCAAATCTTTAAAGTAGTATTTTAAAGTGAAGTGTCCATCCTCTGCCTTCTTAAGAGAGGCACTCTAGGAGGAAGGTCGTTTTAAAATAAATATTATTAAATATATATTATAAATTTTAGGAGTGTTCCCCTCTTAAGCAACAAGGAGTGTGTGTTTAAAATTGACACTGTTGTTCAAAGCAGAAGAAACCTGAATCCCACCTTTTGTATTGCCTCAGGCAGGCTTCTGCACAGTGGCAGGATATGACGACATGCCAATATACATTTACAAATACAGAAAAAGAAATATGAAAATCAGTTTAATACTTGGTAGTTTATGCAAGTCTGTTATCACCATGAGATTAATGTAATCAAAACGACTGTCCTAACATAATAGATTGTAGACTAGAAGTGATTATATACATTTTCAAATTTATGTTTGTGTTTGTATTTTAGTTAGTGGTTTAGGCTGTGAAATTTTGGCCCTGGGGTTAAACCAAAAGGTTTTCAGACTAAGAACTTCATGGCTAAAATATGTTTGCTGTGAGGGAATAATATAATTACACATAGCTTTTTGATAAACAGCCTAAATTATGCTTCAAAGGACAGATGTGGCTTTAATAATCTGAACCATTTGCATTTTCAGATTAAACCCTGCTTGATTGCATTGTACTTGATATGTATACTTAAATCTATATGTTAAATGTTATACTTTGATATAGAGCATATTGTTTGACTTTGTTCTTATGATCTGACAAGCTTCATTATATAATAAACTAGTTTAAATAAATCTTAAAGACATAAAAGTGTTCTTGACAGTAAGAAAAAAATCTGAAGCACACAAATGATATATCAGTTAGATGTTCCAAAGAGAGTCAAAGCTTTTTTCATTCAGATCTTTGAACATGTGTTTTGAATAAAGCTGTAAGGCATTTTCCAGTAACCAGTGTTGTATTACAAAAATGAGTAAAGTAAAACAAAAGGAAAACATGTTTCAACATTTTATTCAGTATTGTCACACATTGTTGCACATTTCCAGCTGGAAGTAAATGTGACATTTGTAATGCTAATTTTTCAAACCTAACCTTTTATAACATATAAAATATTACTTGGGATGGTGTGCCCTTGTGAAAAGAGCAGGAGTAATGAAGTACTCGATCAGGGTTCAATTGGATTCCTAATGGCTTGAGTGCAATTATACTGCCAGTTTGTTGCAATCAATCAAAACCATTTTTGAATTGTTCTCTTAAACTGTATCTAGTGGTAACCGCTGATAAGCAGGTTACAGAGCACTTGACCTGATAGACTAGCAGTGCATGTATCTCACAAAAAACAACAAAGAATGCTGTTAACGCTACCCTGTTTGTCCCATGTGAGGAAGCCCCCCCAGTTTGTTAATACAGGCGAGCACACTGTAGCCTTGCTCCATGTTATGTGTGAGGGATAAATGTGAGTGTAAGAGTGATGTGGAAAGGCATAAGAAAAATGCAGTATATAATTTTGGTGTTACATATGCAATGCTGTTAATCGTGAGCTGCAGGTACATTAACTAACTCAGAAAAAACGTAGAGCTCTCCCAAGTCACTCCCCGTTTTCGTCTATCAGAATGACAAATTGCCAGCCTCCCTCAGCTCAGAGGGAGGAGAGAAGAAGGAGGAGCAGAAGGGAAGGAGCACATGCAAGCAATTTGGATATTAAAAAAATGCCAAATTGAAAAAAAAAAAAATCTTACAATTAAGCTATAATGGAATTTATGGAAAGATGGATATAATTTATTTTGGTTTTATTTGTCCAGGGCCATAACATATTAGCCAGGAAATATAATCTAAAACATACCGCATACAGTGTCACTAATGGGACATTTATGCTAAGGGGACTTATTCCCATACTTCAGGATAGGAAAAATACACTGTAACGTTTCATCGCAAGGCATTCCTCCAAAAGTGAAAGCTAATTAAATAGTTTTTACTGTTAGTTGAAAATATCGTACACCTGAAGACCCTTAATCCGTGTGAGAAATGGTTGCAGTCAGCAAATCTGGCACTTGAAGAAGGGCACCTTGAACTTGACGGTCTTCAGATTTCTCAGGAGAGTGGGTATCTCCTCACTAGCCATTACCTATTTTATACCCCACTATGCCTCAGCAGGTGCCATTTTGCTATGAGTGTGACAGTATGAAAGTGTTTCATGATTTGTGTTTGATCCTGCGATTTCTCTCCTGAGTCTGGTAGCAAAAATGCCGTACAATTGTAGAAAGAAAAGGTGGATGCCAGGACGATTTTTACAAGCTGAGTTAATGCTCACAGTAAAATGTTGGTCCCACTGAAGACAGCAACAGTAGTTCCATGCATCTCACTCAATATCTGCTTGTTTCCTGAGCATGTTCTTTGCTAAATATGTATCTTTTTTGCAAATGCATTATGTATCATAATGCAAAATCAGTAAGGATTCAGTCTGTAGCTGTACCCCCTAAGCACTTCCCAGGTATCACCAGGTAATTTTGATGCTTAAAGCATTGACTTCCTCAATATTTAGCCTGCACCTCTACTTTGGATTCCTGACTTTGCAGGTGCATAGCTCAAGTCCTCATTTTTTTGGAAAGTAAACCAAGCACATTTTCATTGCACAGTGAAAAATTGAAAAATTGCAACTAGAAAAGGAAAGTAGAAAGGAGTTGGGGGTTTTGGTTTTTTTTTTTTTGTCGTGTTTTTTTAATTCAGTTAAGGACAAAGCATATTTCCAGATGGTCTCTCATATTGTACTGCTTTATATACAGGGCCATCTGTAACTCTTTAGTTAATTTCCACTGGTCTAATTCTGTACTTGCGTGTATGTATCTAGAATAGATTTGACCAAAATATGGGGCTTTTATGTACTGTTTGTGGGCTATTTTCAGAGTAATATACAGCAGAGCTTGGCCGCTCTGCCCTTTGTATAGATACAGAATGCCAAAGGGTAGGGGACTGGCCTCCTCTCCTCTCATATCTTATCCGATTCTTTGGAGGCTTCTGAACTCAAAGAAGTACAACAAGCAGCTTTAGTTCGTCATGTGTAGACACAGTGGGAAGCTCTGCATGCTCATTTTAGCCCACAATATTTATTACATACAGCTTTTATATTAGTGTTTAAAAACCCCATCCATTTGCTGCATTTAAAAATACTTCTCTCTTTTCCCGAAGATAGTCATTTAAAGCTTTCAAGATAATGGTGGGAAAATTTTGTGCAGAGGTATTGTTATAATGGCAACAGCATTTATTCTTTTCACATTGAAATGGCATTTTTCAAAAGACTTGGAATTGCAGAGTGGATTTTGGTTGCATTCGTTTTTAATTGACCATGTTGGAAAAAAGGGAGGAAAAAAATGGAGGAAACACCTGAAAACAGCAACCTGTCTGTCTGTCACTCATTTTTTATTTTCAAAATGTCTCCTCTCCTTATACAACCTGAATAGATTGTAAAGTACAAAACAATTAAGGAGTATAACAAAGTAACCTAATCTGTGCAGTTGCATTAATGCATACAATGTTTTTTGCGTTTGAGAACTATTTAATTATGTGTTCTATATAAGATATATAAAGCAATGTAATTACTTCCGTCACCTCATATATTTAGATTCCACTATCCAACTTTTATTTTTTACTGGTTTACTTACCTATTTTATTTTTAATGGCTTACTTTCTTTAACTAGAGAATGTTATACAATTCTTTTTCTGGGCCTTAGGCATGCAAAGAAATAAGTGATATCATTTCTCTTTGTCTCTGGCACCATTTTTATTTCTTCTTACTCTAAGGCTAACATTTAGAAGAACAATAACATTGCAGTTGTCTCTGTCTCCTTGTAGATCTTTCATAACGGGTGTTTTCAGGCAATGAAAACCACAGAGCATATGGATCAAAAAGAATGGGTTTCAGGTGATGAAAGCAATTGTTTCTTGGTGCCTGTCTTGATTTTCCTTTGAGTTTGTGCTGAAAGGTTGAGGTTGAAGTCAGATGATAATTTTCCAAGTTCCTTGGATGGTTTAACCATCCTCATGTTGTCAGGAAAGTTAGCTGAATCCATTTTCATACCAGTTTCAGATGGAGATTTTCATCTTTCTTGCTGGAAAATCCTGTCATTTCTTTACACGCAAATAGTGAACACCAAACGTTGCTCTGATTTGCTCCCTTGGAATGAAGTGGCTTTCCTCATTACCTAAGCCTGTGAATAACAGAAATCTGACATATCTGTTATAAGAGGATGTTTATTACATATATTTCAGTTTATGACTAACACTACTGTCAGAAATACCAGTGTCTGTGTCTAGAAGACAGTCCTAAGCAGCCTATGGACCCCAGATAGATGCTGTCCACAGAAGACTGGTCCCAGCAAGCTGGGCCATCCCAGCGCTCCTGTGTTACTTTTGGGCTTTACCTACATGATGATATATGAAGTGGAAAGGGTTTTTTAATTCAACTCTTTCTGTAAAGTGCCTTCTGCAATACACAACTGCTTAGCTGTTTTAAAATGAATTACAGACGTGTAGGCATCAGTGATAATGAAAAGGATAGGGAGTTAGTAGGAGGCTCTGGAAAGAATGGTGAGCATGAGTTTAACTAGGACATTTTTCTGGCTGCCAGACTAAGAGAGCAGGTGTTGGCATTTATGTTCCAGCTGTGTCAATTGACGGTGGGTATTTGTGTGTGTAGTTGTTCATATGATCTTTGGTGCAACGTTTGGGCGCCTACATGATGCAAAGCAAAAAGAGGCAGGGCACTCCTACAGCCTGGGGGGGGAACAATGTTGCTGTTGGCTGCTGCTGAATCAATCTTACCAGGAAGTCAGTGAGAATGCCAACATGTTTCTCTTTTTCTCTTCACTGTCTTGTTCTTTGTGTTTTTTTCTCCTTACCTCTCAAAGGAAAGAAAGAAACATCTGAGTTGGCTGCAACCCTGTAACAACTTTCCCTCAAAGTGACAGGCAAAATCAATGGCGAAATGATATTGTTCAGAATTATTCATCTCAGACAGACTGCTATAAATTCACCAACATTATAAACACAGATACTGAAAATAGAAGGATAAACTTTGCTTCCAAATGAGGAGTTCACTCTTCTTTTCCTGGTCTCCTCTAGTCAATTGTCTCGTAGTCATCACTGTGTTATTTGAGAGCCTCCAACTATCAATTAAATGTGACTTTCAATCTCTTGTAGGACCTCTTGGTATTTTATTCAAGCATTCAGTCTGTCTCCTGCTGCTTTTCTTAGTTCAGGATTTCATAGTTTTGGAAG
>VZTL01067254.1:736-23236 GCA_013400535.1 Scopus umbretta | reverse complement strand
CCAGCTCTAAGGGAGCTGGTGGAAGCATGCCTGCCCGGCAGCTAATCGCGCTGGGCTGGAATTTGGTTCCTGGCTCCACAGGGCAAGGACAGCATCTGTTAGCTGAGCTGCATAGGTGGCTGCAAGAAGTGGATTTCAGCAGCAGTTTGCTGCTTCACAGTTTTTTTTTAAACAACTGCTGGAAATACCCTTCTCAAACATGCCCACTCATACACTTGAAACTGTGTGGAATGTGTACATAATGTACTAGTTTACCCTACTTGCATTGCATTCCTGCATAACATTCTGTTCGCACATTAGCATCCCTGCATTTCAATTTAATTTTTTACTCTTCCAGTAGATGGTGTTTTCATCTTTTTTTTACACCAACATGTCTGAAAGAAAAGGAAAAAAAATGCAGTTTGAACCGCTATGTGTGAAGCTGAAAGTATTTCCTGTTATTTGGAAGCCCTTCTTTGACCCATTTCTTTCCCTCACAGTGCCTGACTTCAGCCTAGAGTTTAGTTTTGTATGGCTTTATTTGACTGTTTGCATTAAGTAGTTATAGTTGTTGGTTACCAGCGTTCTTCGAGTACTAGGTGCCCGGATGTGTCAGCCTTACCTTCATTTGATGCTGTTTATCCCTCTGATAGATTGCTGTACATTCATCACCCAATAAATCCTGAAGGGAAGAAATTGAAATAGTGAAATCTTGGTGAGAAGCCAGCAGACATCTAGCTAGCTGTTAGCCTGGTAAAAAAGCAGCTTTCTACTGTCAGGAGCAGCATTACCCCGACAGTTGCAGCAGCTCTCAAGCCTCTAGATTTGTTTGCAATGAGAGATTTGTTGTGGATTTTTAACAAGGCTCCTGTGTGTGCGCCATGCTTAGTAAATATTGGCCTTCAGGGTATTTTTCAGTCACGCTGAATGGACTGTTAGTTTCCCCCAAACTGCAAAGTGCAGAAAATCCATTTCACTGATTTTTTTTTTTTTTTTTTTTCTATAGAGATTGTATCACAACTTAGGCTGTACAAAAGAAAAATAAAATCACAAGAAAGATTGTATCTAAGGAGCTGGGGAGGAAAGAGACCAGTAACTGTGTAATGTCCAGTTCTTAAATAAGTGACATTGCAAGTGAAAATTATGAAAAAATATTTTTATTTTATTGGTACTGTGAACATGAACATATGACAAATCACTGAAAAACTGTACCTTTGAACAGGAGGTTATAATAGAAAAACATATCCAAATTGTTAGATGCTAGACAGAATGAAATTTATAGAGAAACAGAGAAAATGAAAACAAAGTACCGTGTATCTGAACTCTATACATAATGTAATGTGTGACTAAAACAACAATGAAAAAGAAATAGACATTGTGAGGGGTTTCAATGGCTTCCCATTATACTGTTTAATGTTTTGATAGCCAGTGGAGTTTAATATTAAAATATTTCTTGTGCCCCAGTGAACTATTCTGTGGATACTTTTTATGAGCTAATTTTAAATGAATATGAGCAATGGGATGAAGCTTTTTCATTTGAACATGGTTTAGAAAAACAAAAAGCTTCCTGAGATAGCATGGGTATGCTGAAAGCAGCACTGCACCGATGTATTCAAACTTTACAGTTCTCAAGTGATTCTTTTTTTTCAGCGACTGTGGTGAGGCTGTTCTAAAAGTCTGTATCAGTCAGTGAAACACTGCATTGGTTTTGATCTCGTTGATATTTTGGAGAATGACAGTGTATGAGAATGATTTTTTTTAATTGTCCTCATTTTAAGTGATGGCAGAGCAATGAATAGAACAATAATTTATTGAGTATTCACACACTGTATGTATACTTTCATTATGCATTTATAGAAGACCTATTGTTTTGTGTTTTCTGCTGGAGGCTAGTCTTGTAAAAGAATAGTCTAGAATAGACTCACTCAGTGCATGTGTTGTCCATTTGCCTGTCAGCAATAGTTTTGACAGAAAAAACAGGGAGTTTGAGTGACTGCTCGTCTGTCTTAAGGTATGGTAATGAGGCTAATTAGGAGAGATGAGAGCTGAACTGGATATGTGAAGGCAATTATCCGTGAAACTTTTGTCATGCTTTATCTTTATCAGATCTCTCTTTCTCTATTTTTGGCATTTGCCAGTGACACACAGAATGGAAATATTTGAAGTGATACATATTTTAGAAAAGCAAAGTAAAGAAGGAAGGCAGAGGGAAATTCATATAAGAACATCTCATTATTAAACTCTACAACTTAACAAGAATATTGTAGCTCAGCAAGAAAAAAACTTGCCTGTGTTAATCTTGTCACTTACATTTGCGTGAATTAAAATCCATTACTTTTTGTAGTAATGAACTTAAAAGACACCTACACCTCCCTGTTAAGTGTACATTGTTTTGTTTGCTCCTTTTATGTTGTAAGCAGCTGCAGCAAGCATGTTATTAAACATACTTGAAAGAAAAGCATGCAAAGAGCACGAAAAGAGAGTGAAAAGGCATTTAATTGTAAATTAACAAAAAAGCTGAATTTTTCTCATTTCTGTTTTCAGGAGGGTAGTGTGATTTACTTTCAGACTGTCTCTTACACCAATCCAGTACAAACTGATTAGAAAAGAAGCACCGAACAGAGCAAATGAAAACCAGGTGTCACAAGTCTTGATGAATCAATGCACATAATCCACAAAGAAAGAAGGTGACAAATGAAACTTGCACATTAATGAGACCATAACCAGGCTCAATTACTAGGCCATTTTGAAGAACCATAGTAACTTCACACATCTTTTTATGTTAGAGGGAAAAAATGACATCTTCTGAGCTCTCAGCACACTCCTGCTTCTTGCACCAAGTCAAAAAACAGTATACCTCTAATCCACTTTTAAAGAGAATATAACGTTAAAGAAAAACCTATCTATGTAAGACATGCTCAATGACTTTTTAAAAGAAAAAAAAACTATTTAGTAATTTAGGTAATTTTAGTGAACTTATACATTTCATATTAGCCTACCAAATGTGCTTATAAAGTCAGATTATGTACTGCAAGTCAATCTTAGTATCTTATCTTAGTAGCGCGCAATCCTCTCTTCTGAACTTGCTAGAGATGTGGCAAGGATCATAGTGAATAGACGTGCAAAAATGACCAACAATTAATTGCCTAGATATTTTTCCATTAAGCACCAGTTATTTTTCTTGTATTTTGTTTTGCAGTACATACGTTCAGTGCTTTGAATTTACTGCCAGCAACAACATTACACATGTCCGGAATGCCAGCACAAAATACCTGAGGTCTACATTAATAATCCTAAATCTTACATGAAGAACTGAATTGTATTTTGTGTCTTTAATCTCATTCTTTTAGTGATGATATGGAAAGCTGCTCCATCTCAGATTGACCCGTTGCCCACTTGCTACTGTAAGATCTCCTTGAGGTGTAAAGCATAGCTGACTTGCTGCTATCAGCACCCTCTTCCTCTTTCCCCTCTGTCCTTCATGTACACGTGTACACACACAAAAACACTCTTCTTTCTACACTACAGAGATGGGAAAAGTAGTTTATTGCAGATTATAGTCCACAGCCATTAGCTTCTTAAATAGCTTCTACTGATCTTCAGTAAAAAGGCTACTGTTGCCTCCATGAGAGAGTTTAGAGAACTTCGCTTTTCACGGGCTTTTGCATGATGGAGAAGAGGATGAAAAACCTTAGTCCACAGTCCACGGGAATAATACTAATTTAAAAAAACAAAACAAAACAAAACAAAACAGAACACAACCAACCAACCAACCAAACAAACAAAAACCCAACAAAAAACCCCCCAAAGCAAACCCAAAACTGGCTTGGCAGTTTTCTGCAGACTGAAAATAAAGGAATGACCACGGATATGCCACTTCAGTCATGAGCAAAAGTAGTGTCAGCAAAAGCAGCGTCAAGGACACAGGACCTCTTCCCATGCATGATACCCTTTCTCACTATAGACTTCACGTTCAGTATTCACAATTACAAAGATCTGGAATATAGCTTTGTGCAAGAGGGACAACTGAAAACAATCTTTAGATCATTTATCTGTTACCTATCAGCTTGACTAAACAGAAACTCCTCGTATGCATTCCTACTCCCTTCAGCTCCTCTTCTCCTCTATTTACAGTCTGCTGTATTATGCATGACTGCTCATTAGTATAAATTTACAAAGAGAACAAATGTGCTGGTCTCCAAGCATCACTGGGAAGAGGACTCAAAATCTTCCAATCCAACACCACAACTCAATAACCTAAAGAAGTAATTTATCTAGTTGCAGAAGCTAACTTTTTTTTAATGTGTTTGAATATCTTTACCAGTTTCCTAGCCAGTTGACAATAGTGGTATATAAACACTTAAAACATTTTGTTATAGCACCACACTGTTGCAACAGGTTACCTGTGGTACTTGTAACGAGTAGGTTACTAATGAAGTGTCATTTCCTTGCCTTATTTGGTTTGTGTTGCAACCTTAATTATATTTTGATTTTAGAATAAACTCTTAAAGTAGTGTACAGGGATTTGGCCACACGACTTGCATTAACATTAATCAAAATCGCGTGTCTGAATTCCCACCACACTACAGATATACCTTGGGATTGTTAATGGGGGTTGTGTGCAGGGGAGGGGCGTGCAAACAAGGCTTCACCGACGGCTTCCCTTTGTTCTGAGTCTCGTTTGTGCTCTTCCTACCTGAAATAAAAGATGGTACTGAATACTGAAGCCCTTTGTTCACAGGCTGTGTCAGTGAGGACAGTGACAATTCATATTTCCTTACTTTAATCAGCATGAACCCAGCAAGTCCTTTTTGCTGATACACTGAGATGGTAACTGTAACTAAGGGGGAACAGTCGTGTCTTTGGTGTAACCGTGAGATTTTGAACCTGGGGATGAAAGGCTGGTTCAGATAAAATAAAGCTTTGTCTCCATCATCATCCTCTCTGCCAGCTAAGGCTTTGTGAAAAACGGTGACTTTTTATCAGCAATTTGCATGTTGTTAGTGTGTTGCATTCTTCCATTATTTTCCTGTTTCTGGTTGCAAGCAAAATGTCACTGCTCAGAGGTCCTACTCACTAACTAAGTAAGCTCCAGGGCTTAGACTTATTTTGGTATGGTTGGCCATGGATTGAAAAGTGTTGGTGTTTTTTTCTCCTGCATGTGTTGACCCATTGGTGGCTGGTGGTCACCAATTCAGAGACATGACTGTGTCATGGGTTTAATACCAGAATATCTCACAGAACCAAAATAAAATCACCTCTTCAAGCCCTCTTCAATATACAAATGAAGCTTCCTCATTAAAAATAAATTTTTAAAAAGCTGCACATATTGCTCCAGTACCAAACTCAAGAGAGTTTGTCTGGGAATCTAAGCCAGTGAAGCTCAACTGTTTATAAGTTGACTATGGTTATAAGTTATGTTTTTGCAGCTATGTCTTCTGCTGGCTTCTTTGGAGCATCTTTAAAGAAAAAAACCAAATCCACGCTTTGCATCAGAAGAAACCTCCAGAAAAAACCCTGAAGTTTCCTTGAATATCCTATCTTGGAATGATGGGTGCTGACTGAAAAACAGGAAAAAGGAGTTTCATTTACTGGATTTCAAAGCAGTTACCTCATAAAATAAATAATAACTTTCCATAATGCTTTCCCATCAATCCATATATGTAATGCAAATAAATTAATAAGAAGTTTTATATCCTCCAACGTTTACAACTATTCCGCCACGTCAAGACAAACAGTTTCTATCTATAGTGATGGCTTATTGACTTGGTGTAGCATCCTAAGACTTGTTTAAGAAAATACAGTTATGTTCCTTTGGCTGACTGAGGCTCTAACATTTAATAAACCCAGAACCCCAGGCATTTTCTTAATTTTTGTCTTAGGTCCAATCTTGCAAAAGCTTATGGATGTGCTTAACTTTACACAGGTGAATAGGCTTATGAAAATAAATTAGATCTCTCCCATGCTTAAAATTCAGTACAATATTTTTTTTTGTATGAGCAAGGCTTTTCTGTGCTGCTATAAAATTCATTTTTATTTCTACTTTATCACATTCAGATGCTTTCGTTGCTATGTTTTCTGTTTCAAACTAGCACTTTCAGAAATGTAGTGTTCCCACTGTGGCATTGGCGAGAAAAAGAGAAAATATGTGTTTGCAACTTGTATGGCTCCAATGAAAGTGCTAATAAAGATTGCCTTAATCCTAGAATCCAACCAAAAAAACATTAAAATTGCTAATGAACAAGCCAAGAGGTATTGTGTAATGAAACAGTTAAAGTAGCACTTGTTTCCTGGCAATGACAGAAAGGATTTTTTCATTTTTTTAAAAATTGTTTCAAAAGCATCTTTCAATGTACGGTCCTTTTCAGTTTGCATCTGTCTGCATCGTGAGCGATCCTTTCACCCCCTTTTCAAAGCCATATGAAGCTTGCAATGCAGGATAATTAAAACAAATCTTGAGTAAACTGTTTTGTGGAGATAGAAGTTTGATGGTTGAATATATAAAAAATTGTAACCAGATGTTGTGCAGAAGCCATAGTAGTTTAAAGATCATGAGCTTTTTCTTTTTTCTTTTTTTTGTGTGAAGCAAAAATATTCTAATTGAAGTTGTCAGCAGGAGTGAGACTAATATGCCTGTATTTGATTAAATAATAGTTTATTTAACATTCAGTGTGGCCCAAAATTGGCTGAGACTAAAATACAGAAACTTCTTACTTTAAATTTTTATATTTAAATAGAGTGAAAAGTAAACCTTGTTAATGTTAACATTTTTGCTTGATATTCCCAACTATTCTGTTATTTGTCCACTTCTGTATCTCGTTGGAATGCTCTGCTTGCACACACATTTTCTTCCTATTTTCTTATTAACTGGTTGGTTGATGGAAGAAATGGAAAAAGAAAGATGGGTAATAAAGTCTGGAATGCACTGGTTGATCAGAATTATTACTGAAATCTGGTAGAACTTAAGAGCATAACGCAAGCATCATCCAACATCCCATCTTGCTAGTCCGTGCAAAGCACAGAAACTCCGGCAGACACATTAATGGATATTCGTGCATGAAAAGGGTTGTGTGTTTTAAAAATACCAGAATATTGAAATATGTGCTGTAGATTTCCTGGCAGTTATTTACTCTGTATGGGATAGCAGTGTTTAATGGGTAAACTCAGAAGTGGCGGCTTAAGATTCTTTCACTAGATGATTGCTAATTTTTTCTGTTGCTTCAACTAATGAACATACTGATGTCTTCTAAATTTACGTGCTGAGATTCTTTCTCTCTTTTTTTGTACTACCTTACTGCTTGAATAGCCCTGTAATCTTACATGATGCTGTGCATAAACAAGGGGATCCCCATCTTGCCTTCTATGAGTAACCATTGTTAAAACCATAGGAATTTCATTCTCATTCTTCTCTCTGTAGCTGTCTGGCCTTTTGCATAAGAAGGGACTGTATGACTCATGACCCACAGCCTGCACTGGATTTAAAAATGAACCATAAAGGCGTGAGTTGCTTGGCGCGCGCGCGTGTGTGTGCAAATACTTCCCGCAGGAATGCTTCAAAATCAGGACTGAGATTAGGCGTTTTTAAGGCAGATCTGTCTTTAAAATAGTTTATTCCAATTGTCGAGTGATGTTGCCTGTGGTAGGGTTTCCCAAGGTTTTCCTTTGCCCCCTGCCATGAGAGCAGCACCCTTAGGTGCCCTCCCAGTACCCTCGAGTGACTGCAGCTGACTGTTCCAGCCCAGCCTGGCTGTGCTCAGGGCTGCCCAGCTGCTCCGTGCGCCTTCGCCTCTGTACCTGGGGCTGCACCCAGTGCTTTGAGCAACGCTGATCTTTCAGTGCTCCTACAACCTGCCGGTAAATAGCGGATAGGGCCAAATTTGTAGGGAGATTGCAACGTTCTGTAGGAAACTTGTATTCCATTATGAGGCCATTAATCACTGAAATGTAGTAGAAAGCGCAGCGCTGGCTGTGCATGCGATATGTGCTATGGTGCTAGGGCTATCGTACCTGAAATGCAAAATTATATAAACCATCTTGAAGATAAGTCTACTATGTCTGCCCTGGTTGTGCCACACATATGCCAGGGGTCCAAAGGTAGGTGTCAAGGCCATAGTAAAATCAGCCAATAATTACCCTTAACATAGTGAAAGCCAAGCTCGGTGCAGTCAGATTTTTTTTCTTCTTCTATTTTTTTCCTCTTCTATGTTTAAAACAGATGGGCATCAAATCAGTGCTGCCTCTGTGGGTTTTCTGCAGTCTTCTGCTCTCCTTGTGCTTGTTGTGTTCTAACCTCAGCCAACAGCTAAGCCCCATGCAGCCGCTTGCTCACTCTCTGCCAGCAGGATGGGCGAGAGAATCAGAAGGGTAAGAGTGAGAAAACTCATAGGTTGAGATAAAGACAATTTAAAAGGTAAAGTAAAAGCCACACGTGCAAGCAAAGCAAAACAAGGAATTCACTCACTACTTCCCATCGGCAGGAAGGGGTTCAGCCATCTCCAGGAAAGCAGGGCTCCATCACGCGTAATGGTTACCTGGGAAGACAAACACCGTCGCTCCAAATGCCCCCCCGCCCCTTCCTTCTTCTTCCCCCAGCTTTATATGCTGAGCATGATGTGATATGGTATGGGATAGCCCTTTGGTCAGTTGGGGTCTGCTGTCCTGGCTGTGTCCCCTCCCAACTTCTTGTGCACCCCCAGACTACTCGCTGGTGGGGTGAGGAGCAGAAAAGGCCCTCACCTTGTGTAAGCACTGCTCAGCAATAACAAAAACATCCCTGTATTATCAACACCATTTCCAGCACAATTCAGAACATAGCCCCATACTAGCTGCTGTGAAGAAAATTAACTCTATCCCACCCAAAACCAGCACAGTGCTTTATGAAATAGGTGGAGTTATCCTGAGTATGAAATAGGAAAGGATTTGTTCTTTGATTTGGCAAAGGAAGAGTTAGCTGCAAAACACCGATTTGTTGAATGTCATAGCTAAGATGCTTGGTTTTGCACTGCTCTACGGGAACTTCTGGAAGTTGTTCCCTCATTAACTCAGACTGCCATTAATAAAGGAAACAGGGCCTGGTATTTATATTTTAGGAATTATTTCTGGGAGGTATAACTCATTGGTAATTGCAACCTGATTTTGGAAAGATCTTTCCTTATAAAAATCCATATATTTCACATCCACTTACATATTTGGGCATTATTCAAAAGAGCAGTATTCCCTCTGTATCATGCCCAGATTTAAAGCCTGCTTTAGAGGGTCCAGGATGCTGGTCATAGACAGGTAGCATTGGCAGCCATCCCAAAATCTCCTCAAAGGCTCCAGAGGTTGTTACCGCATGAATCATTCAGTGTTCCCCACACCTTCCTCATCTTCCTGCTGATTTTACTATCAGGGTTTCACAGCCATGAAGTTTCCACAGCCATGTCCATTTCCATACGACTAGCCACTAAGGTGTGAAATCCTAGTCCATGACACAGAACCAAAAAATGTTTCCTATAAAATATATGTAGGAAATAAAGGCCCTTCTCTTTTCAGTTCCTGAAAGACGGCTCTTGGCAAAGATGCCGATGAAATGGAAGATTATTTTTTTTTCTCCTAGAGAAAAGGCATGTCATTATAAATGTGCTTCTTTCTGGTATACATCTTTTTCCTTCTTACTCCTAAAGATTTTGAGTATAGCCTGTGAGCAAGTATCAGCTATGTTTTTGTACAGCATGTTTAGATGTAAAGGTTTCTTTTTACTTCAAAGTTGTGTACGTGGGCTTCTGGAGGCTTGTTTCAAAATCAGATGAATTGTGATACTAGCAGGTGGAAGGTAAAAGGTTTCCTGACTTTTTTTTGCCTAAATAGCAAAGTCTGATGTATTGATCAGTGGGACAGGACCAAACAGTTCCTCTTTGAGCCCGTGCCCTAGGTCTGCACAAGCGTGTAAACACTTTCAGGACACCCAGTGGTCTTTGCCTCTCCAGTTACAACATGGATGCAGCTACAGATGCGTACGAGCAAGGCTGTGGAGCTGTTTCGCTGACACCACTGTAGAAAGGAAGCGGAGGGCTTGTTTTACCATGCATTCCTGTGCAGTCAGCTGCATTTAAGAAGCCTCCGAAGGAGGTGAAAAATAAGTTAACTGTGGGCTTGCAGGAGGGTTTTCGCCGTGCCTCTCCTTCCAGCCTGGTGCTTGATTTCTTGAATGCTGTTTTCCAGTCCTTCGCAGCGCTCTGAACTAAAGCCTGAGTATGTGACGGGGTGGGTACATTTCTTCCTCGCTGTGCAGAACTCATGATGGAAAACCCCGCTAAGTTATGTGTTTCTCTCGTGCTGCTCTTGTCAGGCTCGTGCCATTTAAGAGAATGACTGCCCCCAGCAGTAAGCTCACCCCGCCACTTGCATTAGAAACAATTCCTTCGGTGAAATGCAATCCGTAGGAGGGATTCTGACATTGCAGATTTTGAAGCTGGTGTCTTAAGCAATTTAAGAACTACTTTCTTAAAAGTAAGAGAAAAATTAGACTAGGGACGCTGGAAGAACTGCTGTGCAGTTGCAGTATTCTCTCTGTGCAGATGTGAATCAGTATAGAAAGTATAGAGGGCATACCAGTTTCTAGGGCTGCAAAGGCAGAAAAGCCACAAATCCTGCATGAATGTTATTAAAATAAATATTGTTTATTATTTGTTTGTTTGTTTTTTGTTTTGTTTTGTTTTGTTTTTTAATAATTTCCCTACTGGGTGATTCTCCTAAAAAAAAAAGAAGTTAAGGCAGTTTAGTTAATGAGGTGAAGCTTGATTAATAAGGGATTCAGAGTATTCCTTTGTGCACACCAGTTACCATGACTTTCCTTTTCCTTATGCTTTTACATGCTCCTACTGCCTCTAGTATCATATCAGGAAACACTTGTTTTTCTTTTCTTTTTTTTTTCTTTTTTCTTCCCCAACCTTGTGTTATATCACCGATTTGAAGGTCTTCAGTCATTATGCTGTGGCTCTGTCTTGAATTCCATGAAATGTTTCCTATCAAACTAGGAGACCATATGCCTATGTTGGCCTAAACTTCTCAGTGCATCGTGTACCCAAAATAGAAGCTGGTAAAGATTCTTCAGAGATTGTGTTCACTTGTTCCAAAGACCTGGTTTGTTTATGGAAGGGATGCTTGCAGTACATAAACACTATTTAAGGAGAAATGTCTCCAAAATGTAGAACAGTTGTTCTCTTCTCCTCATCTTAATGATATTTTTAAGGAAAGCTAGACAACAGCCTATATTGTGTCTCATTTATAAGTAGGCATTAGGATCTTGATAGGAAAGAGCAAGCAAAGAATAATTTTTGCAAAACCTACATTAGATACTTCACTCAGTTCCTCGTAAACGTTCTGAAATTATTTACAGTGGAATTTAAAAGTAGGTTCCTCCATTTTAAGTAGCTGTGCCGTTTTACAGATTGCAATCTGTAGCATTCAGTCTGAATGTTGGTCTATTTTAATTAATACTTTTATAGCCATGAAATTTAAAATATTTTATTTTTCAAGGCAAATAAATAGGCATTAAGGCTAAAATGGGTAGAAATTAATAGAACAAACAAAGCGACAAGCAATCTACAGCCTCTCACTGAAGAAAGCTTCCCAGAATCGCTGGGGCTGGAAGGCAGCTCTGGAGGTCATCTTGTCCAGCCCCACTGCTCAGAGCAAGGTCAGCCACAGCAGGCTGCTCAGGGCTGTGTCCCATCAGGTTTTGAATGTCTCCAAGGACTGAGACTTCACAGCCTCTGTGGGCAACCTGTTCCTGTGTCCAAGCACCTTCACAGTAAAAAAGCTTTTCCCTTATGTTCACATGGAATTTCCTGTATTTCAGTTTGTGCCTTTGCCTCTTGTCCTCTCACTGGGCACCACTGAGAAGAGCCTGGCTCCACCTTCTTTCCTTCCCCCATCAGGAACATATTGATAGGATCCCTCTGAGCCTTCTCGTCTCCAGGCTGCACAGTCCCATCTCTCTCAGCCTCTCCTTGTATGACAGATGCCTCGGACCTTAATCATCATTGAGGCCCTTCACTGGACTCTCTCCAGTATGTCCATGTTCTTCTTGTGCTGAGGAGCCCAGCACTGGACACAGCACTGCAGGTGTGGCCTCACCAGGGCCGAGCAGAGGGAAGGATCAGGTACCTCCCTCAACCTACTGGCAGTGCTCTGCCTAATGCAGCCCAGGAGGCTGTTGGCACTTGTAGATGGGTTAGCTTTAAAAAATACAAACATGGGGAAGGGGAGGTTTCTTGATTTTAATCCTTCTTTTTCTTCCCCCTTTTCTTCAGGAGATGCCTCCCTAGATGGCTGTAGGGGTTGATCATAGCTTTAGTCCATTCTTACTTCCTAAAGTTCTCAGAAAGGAATCCATCAAATATTTTTGCTGAAAGTGGGATCGCAGGACAGAGTAAGATGACTATGTTAGAACCAACCACTTAGACACAGACTCTGCCTTATTGTCTTGTTATCTGGAAGTGTTTGAAATGAATTGGATTAGATGAAAATGTCCATTATAAAAAGGCCACTACTTTTCAATATTTACCACACCGTGGTATCTGGGATACCACAGTTTCTCCCTAAGCTCACAATAGGAAATAACTATGGTAATTGTGTGGTATGGGTTGGCAAATGTTGATTTTTCTGAATGGAAGCCATTCTAGCAACAGCACGTAACAAGATCTGCAGTGAGACTGCAGTCCTAAGCATGTTGAAAATAATAGGTGGACATAGTCCGCTTTGGATCCCACGCTAGCAACAGCTTTCTCAAGGGGACTGTGTGAGACTCAAATTATAGTTACTTCAGTTCCTGAACAAGTATATAAGCTATAGCTGCTCATATGAAACGTTTTCTTGTTATATTTTTTCTTTAATTAAAATTTATGGTCCTAAGGGGAATTTTTTAAAGTACGAGTAACAGGTAAATGTTACCTCACTGGTTTTCACCAAGAAGTAGACACCTAATTGACATTTCCTCTCTGAGTCCTGAAGACTTCTATGAAAACTTTAGATCCTCATTTTGTAACTTTGAATTAGAAATTATTCTTCCAGTGTAGTTTCCAGATTTGGGGTGCAAATTTGGGAGGATGTAGGTGATCAAAAGGCAGTGGGACTGAGGCTTCTAAGACACTTAATGGCTTTTGAAATTTTTACCCCTGAGGAGCCTTTCCCCTGCTGATTTTGGCAGCCCTCAGCCAAAATCTACAAATGAGAGTTCCTCCTCTCAGCTGCTGGCTTTCTGAGCCATTTTCTATATAAATAGAGATCACGTGGACTTTAATAAGGTCAGGGAATGTTTTTTAAATGTCTGTGATTTTTTTTTCCCCCCTCAAAACTTAATTTTGCCCATCTGATTTCTGTGGAAGTGGGAACAGATGCCAGAAGCTGAGAACTCCAGCAGCTTTGTGCTCACGCTTACAGCAGAGCACTTGTGGGATTGGGACCCTCAATTACTATCACATGTAGAGTTACATATGGGCTCTTAACTGAGATCTGCAAATGCACTCTGGTTCTTCTACCATGTCCAAGTTAGAAGTGTTTAAGGAAATATGGATGTATCTTTGCTCCATTTTTATCTGTTCATTTGATGAGTGAGATTACTTCATGAAAGGAGGGATACGTGGGGTGCCTTCTTGAACATAAATCCTCTGGTACTGATGCTTAAACTTAAGCACCTAATTCCATGTTTAGGCACCTTCATAACTGGCTCTTTAGCTCTAAAGTGAGTCTGTTTATAGCAAAGTCTAGCTATTGATTTAGATTCCTTGTTTGAAACAGCAGGGCTTGGATATTTTTGCCTTATGCCAAGAAATGAAAGTCAGAAGCATTTCCAGTTTTCTCTATGTTTCTTTCAGTGTGCTTAGTTCTGAGGGTACTACTTTTATCCAGTCTCCGATCAGAAGGAGAGGAGTCTAATTTTGTACGTTTTATACCATTTATGTTATGTTTCTAATTTGAAAAAACGCAAGAGCGTCATAATGACTTAGGTTTGTTCTCTAACAACGGCTGAGCTCGTTTGGAAGCACATGCCGTTCGGAAGGGAGCAGCGGTCTGTGTGTGCAAGCGCCGAGTTTTCAGGCAGCCATTCAGCATCGGAGCTGCTGCGTGCCTGTTGCAGCACAGTGCTGGTGGAGAAAGGTTTACATTATTTAGGGGTAAGGCTCGCAGTTGCCAAACCAGGCTCCCTCTGTCCTGCTTATGCACACTAATGCGTCTACCAAACCGTTTTTTTTGTAAGGAATAGTACTATTCCTAAATGGGACTTCTTATATTAATGTTTTGGGGTTTTTTTTTGCATCATATAAGTATTTTTTTAACGTTGCCTGAATGGTCAAGCTGCTTTAGAAAAGTGGAAGAAGTTTAGCCAGAAACTTTGCAATTTTTACAGCAGTTACTAAAAAGGACTGATAAAACCTGTTGCAATACTAACATAATGCTGGTGAAGATCCTGAGAGATGCCACTGGCAGCTTTTTACTGTGTTGGGTGATAAACTGCGAAAAGAGAGCAGGACACAGATCTAGGCAGATTGTAGTTTAAATACTCACGGGCACACCTCAGCAGAGATAACGCGTTACCTTGAGTCAGTGTACAGCAGGAAGGCAGAAAAACGGTGCTATACTGGGGGAAGACAAAGACAATCAGGGCTTTCTTCTTGAGCAGCTGCAGCCAGTTCCACTAATGGAAGTGCAAGAGCAGAAACTGGCAGCACAAGGTATGCGTTCGTTTTTACAGATGGCAATGCAGACAAGTTGGTAATTGAGAAGGAAGTCGTGTACGTGAGCTGTTTGACGGGGGACAGCCCATTACAGTACTTTCCTGTGTAATTGACTCGGTGAGTTATTGGAGACAGAATTTCTATTCCTTTTGAATAGGTTTCAGTTGCTGCAAAATGACATCATTATTGTGCGGGAAATGCAGGTTTCCAGGTTGCTTTATTCCCCCCCCCCCCCGCCCCCGCTATTGGTGTTAATAAAACTTTTTAAATTAATTTTCGGGTTGCCTCCGTGGAGGCCTGTGTTCTACTGCTGGTAGTCAGTGGCAAAATACACCAGAAGAGAGATCGTATCATAGTGTGGTAGCTGCTCTTTAAGGCACTGGAAGAGATTTAAGGATAATCAGCTTGTGTGAGTTTAAGGATAAGACCTTAAAAATACGTTATATCTAGTAAAAGACGATTGCAGAAAACCGCTTTCTAAAAAAACATACCTTGTGTAGAATGATTAAGTAAATATTTAACTCTTTGGAAACCAGACTAACATATAGTTCCACCAGAAAATATTTTTCAGTGTTCGTTACAAATGTCTGATACCATAAATATATATGTGCCTGATACCATAAAAATATATAAATATATGTGTATTTATTTAGTCTGCCTCTATGTATTTGGCCCAACAGAAGATCACATGTATTTTTAACACACAGCGTTTAAAAATCAACCACCACTAGCTGTGGCAAGGAAGTCTAGCCTGCAGAAAAAGTGTTACTGTTTCACATTTGTGCCACTGCAGGTCTTGAGGGGGAAACACTGAAATTACCTCCCACCCCTGTTTGGATTAACAAGGAGCTACACTGTGAACTACATAATTTTCACTGATAAATGCTCAAATGAATGAAAATTAATAAGTCATTGTACAGTGTATTGTGATTATTTCTGTGATCCCATAGTTGCATGTGGCTCTTAACGGATGATTAAAGCGATGGTAGATTCCTGCCTGTGGAGCTCAGTCTCTGGCCAAAGGTGGGTTTCCAAAGGTGGTTCCCTTCC
Organism: Scopus umbretta; assembly: GCA_013400535.1. Taxonomy (NCBI): domain Eukaryota; kingdom Metazoa; phylum Chordata; class Aves; order Pelecaniformes; family Scopidae; genus Scopus; species Scopus umbretta. The sequence goes on along the minus strand of VZTL01067254.1, from coordinate 7,487 downwards.
AGTGCAGTGGCAAAGGCTGGGTCAGCTATAGCGTGGGGAGAAAATAAAGGTGAGGAGCTGACGGCAATAAAAAGATATCCAACAGCAAGCGATTTAGTCGTTTCTTTGCATAGCTATGTTTTTCTAAATTTAATCATTTATTTTGATCAGCCATTGTTTTACTTTGGTAGCAATCATGACATCCTAAACTCGTATCTTAAAAAATTCTTCTTTCTTGGGTAAGACACAATGAGATTGTAGTTTTCTGCCTGTTTTTTGGGATGGGTTATTTTTTTGAGCAGTGAATGCTGTTGTCTCTAAGGTAGCTTTACAAAATGCAGGGAAATGCTACAAATGCTGGGACAAAATCTACTCATCTGCCAATTTTGCTGCTGATAAAAAATAATTGCCGTTTACATGCACATTAAAATATTTACTCTCCCTAAGGGATCAAGGGTAGGATTCTGAAAGGCTGCACTAGTAGTAATGTTTAATTTACTGTCTGGGTTTTTTCCCCCTCTCTCGCTCCCCCCGATTCCTCTCATTACAAGTTTGTAATACAGCGTATATCATAAAAAGATGCTGTCACAATAGAGCACTAAAAATTCCACTAAACTTTTTATATGAATTAGGTGTGTAATTTCAACTTTCCTCTTGGCATTTTTACTTTCTTCCTACCTTGCCTTTCTTAACCTCTTTCTTACGTGTCTTTCAAATACAGCTATTTAATGTAATTGTTCTTGAAAATGCCTTGGATGAAGAGTTTGGATTTGGCACATTGAATTGACTTCAAGAGGCATCAGTTAACTCATAGTTAAGGTTGAAAACAACTTCTACTTTAACACTCTGCTTTACATGTTTCGCTTTTTCTGACAACTTAAGCTTTGGGGCCAAAAATTTGCTGTGCCTGGTCTATTCCTGAAAGCTGTCCAAGTTATAAAGGGAAGAAAACCCAATGACTTTCTTTTTAATTTAGACATAGTTACAGCAAAAGCAACTAAAATTTTAAAATGTGAAACTTTACAGGGACATAGTTGTGGCTGTTTTCATAGTTGAGAGAGAAAGCAGTTTTGATTAAACACATTCAGAAAGGTCTGAGTGCCTCTGCAGCCAAAGAAATGAGGGCTGAAAGATTCTTTTGCCATCCTAAACAGCAGAAAGTAGCACTTACTCCAACATCCAGATGCTGCCTTGCTGCCCAGGTTTTAAACTTCAATTAATCTAAGCCTCACCCAAACTCGAAGAACTAAATCCCTTCTCACATAAGGAGCACAACACCCAGAAGGACCTAGCAAGTGTGAAACGAGAAACTCTAAATACTCATGGCAGTGCAAACGCAACATATACAGATGTAACCATGAGTGCATTACACTGTTTTTCTGAACCATGTGGTAGCAGCCCGACGACTGCAGGTATGAGACCAGCTGCTTACAATTGATCTTCTCCACAGCGGGTCACCTGGCTCATACTGAACCAAGCACGTGCAGGTTTCCTGACACCTCCCTTTTGGACCTCCTGCTTTGCCAAAGAGCATCCAGAGCCAGCGTTTTGCCTTTTTTTTTTCAGTGAGGCATGTATGGTTGTAGTCCCCGACTTTGTAATTGGAAATAGGTCAGGCATACGCTTATTCTTGGGTAACATTTATCATTTCTCTGCAGCTCGTGTTCTGAGGCAGCAATTACAATGTGCTCTGTTTCTGGCGTGGAAGGAAAGCCAGAGATGGTCAAAAAATCCACTCAGGCTTCATCGTATCATCATTTTGTGATGGGGAAGTGAAAGTAATCAGCAAAAAGACAAGTTTTGTTGTGTCCAAACCAAGAGGGTGATGTAAGAAGAATGCTTGGCTGACGCTTGTGGAGCCTATCTGATTTTTTAAAAGCATCTTCTGGCAGTTATTTTGAAAACAGGATGCATTTGGCACTAGCAGAGTGTTAGGCACCGTTGCTTAGTCTAGCTAGCTAAAAAGCCACAGTTTCTGAGCAGTGTTTTTGGCTGTGCTTTTACAATATAGATTTTGCTTCATGAAGTTCCATTGAAACAATAACTAAAAGTTCAGTATATTTTAAAATATTTTTTGTATACCTGTGTAGTGTAATGACGCTTCTACATGGCTACAAAGTTTGAAATCTTGTAAACTGTGGAGTCATCTTTAAATCTGAAGCAGTTTTTATGAAAAACAAGGGCCTGAGCCTGTCAAGATGCCTGAGTGAATTACTTGTTATGGTATTCTCTGCTGTTTCATTGCTTAGCAGAAAGCACTCCTAATAATTTCCTCATTTCAATGAAATATTGGTAACTAGTGAAAATCATTTAAGGAGTTAAAAAAAAAAAATTAGGCATGCAGGCTTGACGGTGCGTATACCAAGTTTCAGACTTGTTCAATTTGAAATGGTCAAGATATGAAACCATAAAAAATGTGAGTAAATACTCTGCATATCAAGGGTTGTTATGCAATTACATGCTTTCAGCATGGTTCTTACTGAGGGAAAACAGTTAGTAGAGAGATCTGCAATACATGTTCGGTGAATAATTACAAACTTTCATAGCTACATAAAAATAATAATCCACTTGTTGCTTTGCTACTACCAAAATACTAAAATGTGTGCATACTTTTTTTCCTCAGAGCAAAGCCACTGTGACTGTAGATTTGTTAGAAAGTTATCTGAAGAACTTGAAATCCTCTCTACCGCTACCTCCCTAGTTTTGGCCAATCCCCAAATTATAAACAGATTTAAATAAAGTTTTCAGTACTGAAAAAGAAAAGGAAAGAAAATTACATCTGGGCTGACAAAAACATGCACCAAGTTTCAGACCAATGTGATTTGAGACACTGTGATATTAAACGCCCAACCTAGGAACTGGAATGGGAATAGAGACAGGCTCTTCACTGCACTGGCCCCTTCAGGATTTGGGATTGTAATGTAGTGGTTATAAGGCTCCAGATGATTAAAGCTTGACTTAGCAGATACATATTTTAGTTATTTAGACCCTTATGGCTTATTCTTCCAAAGATGTACAGAAAATTTTCATGGATAACTCCAGTTAGTGCTAGTGGCATTGATCGCAGACTGAAACCTTTTTATCTGTGGCTCAAACCCTCCCATGACTAGTTATGTAAATTTACCTTTTCTGGGCTGACCTTAAGAGATTATTTTGCTGTGATAAGTATGTGTTTACATTTGAAAAAGAGCAAAAGGTTCCATAACATATTTCTTGAAAATGCTGGTTAGGGTCGTGCTTAGTAGAGCACTTGAGCACATAGCTGGGTTTTATGGAGGCTGTGGGCCATAGCTGTTGCACAGACTTTGCTGGATTAGAGCTCAAGTGCCTGTTCCTTTGAAGACTACCCCAAAAAGCAGCAGTATTAGCCATTATTATTGACTAGTACAAACACTGAGTATGCAAAGCCAAACAGACTCATGCAGAGGAAGTATCATCACTAACGGTAGAAGTATCATCACTAATTAAAATATAGCACAAAAAAAAAATAGATAATGTCTGTTGGCCAATAACTTTTATAAAACTTGGTATATGGGAAGTAAAGGCCAAAGGTTTTTCTTTTTTTTTATTTTTTGTTTGGTTTTTCTTTTTAAGAAACTGTATTGGTTTAAGAGGACTACAGGCATTTTAGGCTTTTAAAAACAGCCTCCATTTTTTCTTGCAGACATCGTCAAAATTTCTCAGGTATATTTTGACAAGCAGGTCCATTCTGTGGTTAGTGGGATCTGAGAGTGAAGAACATTTAGTGCAATTCTGCCACAGTCCTGTTTCACCCCAGGAAATCCATCCTAAAGCTGTGTGTCCCCACTATAAAAAGCTGTTTCATAACCAAAAAGCTCAAAAAAGTAACAGCATGTAAGTTTTTCCGGAGGTGGTTTAATTCTTAATTCATTAGTATATGTAATCTATGTTGGAACGCTTAGGTCGGGGAATAATCATTGTTGATTATCCTGTAGGGTCCCTAAATAATACAGAAATAAGAGAAGGTAAAGATAAGATGCAATGCTTAGAACAGCATGGAAGATGTATTGACACACTTTGCTTTAAATTTAGGGAATTATATTATTTAAATTTAGGGAATTATATTATTTCATTGCAACTAATGTCCAGTTTGAACCAGATCTTTCTTTAAAAAAGAAAAAAAAATAAGTTACTTTTGTCAATGTTTTAAAGATATACTAGTTCCATAGCATCCAGTGGAGGTTTCAGTGTTATTACACCTTCTGTCACCATTCAGGTGTGTACAAATGCAGTGTATAAACTAGACCGCTCTCTCTCTAGTTTAAAATTCTTCCATGACTTTGTAGAGGGTATTTCCCAAACTTAGGGAACACAAACAGAAATGAAAGGGTGGAAAGACTGACTCAGGTTGAGACTCCACTTGGTTAATACACCACACCAAGAAGCCATAGGCCAGCAGACAAAAAGTAGGAATGGAAAGGAACAGTTCTGAAGTTGTATCTGAATCCTGGCCATATACAGTTATTTCCACTTGGAAACTTCTCATCCTTCAAGTGGACCAAACTGGGGTTAGTTTAGCGAAGCTTTATTGTACTTTTAAGGAAAATATTTCAGCAGCCAGGTGAAGTTGTGCAAGGATATGCAACCACAAAAAGAACTGGGAGCTTCAATTCACTTGTAGACCAGCATGCCTTCACAGTGAGCTGCGTCTCATATACACAACTAGTTAGATGTTTGCTGAAGGACATCAACTACCATTTAGTTCTCCCCCTAATCAAATTGAGAAAAACGTAGTATATTACTGCTTTGATTTAAGAGACAAAGTAGGGGATGATGTAAGGGGGTGAGAAAGAGATTATCTTGACGACAATCTCGATTTTATTGTATCACCTTAAAGTAGCACAACCTGCTGTAATAATGAAATTGTGTTCTTGGTTTAAAAGGGCAATTGTTAGCCTGACTTTGTGTTCACTAAAAACATTTCCCCAATCTTGTTAAATTATTGCACTCATTTCAGATTTTTATGGCTGTGCAGCTTACCAGCCCTCGTTTCTTTACGTTTCATTCATTCTCCTTGTATTGATGATTAATGGAGGATGTCGAACGTTAGAGTGAGCAGGCATCAGCAAATGCAAGATCATAATTAGTTTAGCTGACGAGGGCCTCTGATAGCACTTGCATCTGGATGGAAAAATTACCCTATAGGGAACTGGCTGCTCACCAGGTCTTTTTAGTGATACATTGTGAAACACCCGATGAATCAAATGCCCTTTCAATGCCAAGAAAGTGTTCCAGTCTTGAAGCCAAAATTATGTCTGCAGAAAGCTTTCCATTTGAAATGTATCAGAGTACAATTATAACCATTGTATTTTTTTGGCATGAACACCAGTCTTCTACAGTATGGACTAAAGTTAAATAAATTACTTAAATTTTATGAAACCCTGAAATTTTGACTTATAGTGTTAGTAATTTTTAATTTATAATAAAGTTAGTTTTCACCCAGGCTGTTTTTCCCTGTACTCACCCATTCTTATCTCAGATGCTGAAGGTTTCTTACTGATTTTTTTCCTTTGCGAAAAGGGAAGAGAGTTGAAATTCACATTTTCTTTTCAGCAAAAGAATTCCATTTCCTGCTTATTAGTATTTGTGCCCACAAACACGGCCTGACTTTTGTTTAAATGAGAAGTTTAATGAAATCATTATTCCGTAGAAAGAATTTAACGAGCAATACTCATAAATGTGTCTGCTTTTAGATATTCCTGGATCATTATGAAAGGTGATGAATACACAGCTCAGTCTGGTTAAAAATCAATTTGCATTTAGGGAAGTTGTACTGTGCCTTTCTTTGCCTGACTAAAATAAAATAAGTAAATCTATCCATTGATGAGACCGTGTTTTCTGGGGTTTCGGGTGAAGTTCAAAAGAGGTCTCATTAAGAATACTGTACTTTTATTTGTTTGTCAGAGGTTACTCCTCATTCTTAGTGGGCTGTGGGAAATATATGGTAACTTATACTGATTTCAGAACTAAGTGGGAAAGACTAGAACTGAATATCATTTATTCAATTAATGAAGTATAATCTCTGTTAAAGGAATTAGTATGATGCGAATACAAACTGTAATTAATTGAAGAGGTGGTATTTCAGAATTCTTGTTACCCATAACACTTTAAAATCGAGCAAACTAAAAAGAAATAATCTGTTGTGAAATGCAATGAACAAACTAGGAGAAGTTTACAGAATGTTCTCTGTCAGCTTCCAGAGGAGTTTTTCAGAATTTGCTGTTTAGAAACCATCAGTAAATGCACAAAACCTGAAGTTCAAAAAGTTAAAGCTGTTATTCTGAAAAGGCTTTGGTGTTTCACACACCTCATCCATCACTCTAGGGTTAATTATAATGAAAATCAGTGGTGCCTATTAAGCACAATTGAACCTGACCTCATTATGGGCAGTGTGGTTTTATACTGTCATTGTTGCCAGTCTAGAGACAAAACTCCTGTGTTGATTTGTCCTAACTCCGCAGCTCATGTGACTCACCTCTGACCTGTTTTTTTTTTATGTGTGTGTTTTGGTTTTTTTTGTTTTTTTTTCTTCCCTGTTTCAGAGACGTAGAGGCTCGGGTGTTTTTTGTGCCAATTGCCTGACCACAAAGACCTCTCTCTGGCGAAAGAATGCAAATGGTGGATATGTATGCAACGCGTGTGGCCTCTACCAGAAGCTTCACTCGGTAGGAAGAACTTACTGGTTTGTTCAGAAAAAAAGGGGTTATACAGCTAAGCTGGGCAGCTGTGGTCTTGTCTGGTTGTGTGATTA
>VZTL01067250.1:175-22061 GCA_013400535.1 Scopus umbretta | reverse complement strand
ATGCCAAATGGACAATATAACATATAAAGTCTGTGCAAACCTTGCATCTACATATACTGCTCTGCAGAAGTGCCTAAACCTTGGAAGTAATTTTTAGGAAGGAGCAGGCCCACCAAAAGCAACAGGAGTAGTCAGGCAGTAAAATAATGCCTGTTTTAACTCTTCTCAAGACCAAGGCCATAGTAATTATTTAGCCTCCACCTGCTTTACAAACTGCCAATTAGTTCATGACTTCTTAAGGATGTCTTTGAAATTAGTCAACTGACTAAACAAAACCAGTTTAAAAGTCAACAGAGACAAAGCCTTTTGCTTGAATGAACCTGAACCTAGGAAGCTAGTGGAGACAGTACTGCTTGTTTCTTTGTGAAACCCCTGTCCCAAGCTCTCCTTATAAATGTAAACACTCTAATTTTGAAAAGAAAATGTTGCTGTACCAGTCTTGAAAGAACGGAGTTAGGTAAACAATGGGATTATTTCCTTGCACTTATGAAGATAATATTAGAGCTGGGAGTCACCTAAGCTATCATTAACAAATTCTTTGCCCAAGACAGGACTCAGTTCATTCATCCAATAAACCAGTGTCACATTAAAAACCTACTTTTGGTCTTACTATGATATATGTAGCAGTACTGTTACGGATTTTGCAGAAACTTTGCAAAATAGAATGTTTTAATTTTTTAAAAGAAATCCTGGCATTTCCCTAAGTTTCCTGTAGCATGCTATATCACCTCCAACAGTAGAACACAAGCCATAAAAAAAATTATTAAGGTTATATGCTTTGCTCAGTTAACTTGATGAAAAGTATTAAACAAACCAAAATGCTCAGTTAGGGGGATATGTTCTGTTATCCACTAAGAGCCACTTAGTTGTGCTGGATGAACTAAGTGTGAATCCTGCTTCTGCTATTGCAGAACTTTGGGAAAGGAACTCCATATCTCTTGGTCTTACGTTTTCCATTACAAAATGGAGCCTAAAGAGACTTATTTCATAAAACAAATGCAGATCTCGTGGCTTCTTTCCAGCAGTATAGTAGAGTACAGTAAACTAGAGAATGAATTTAAAATCCACTGTTTTGTACATCTGTACAATGTTTAGGTCCAGAGTGTGTGAGGTAGCTTACTGCCATGTGCCTCCTGGAGAAAAATGCTTGAAACAAAGGCATTCTTTCTGTCTACTACGGGGCACACAGTGGATCTCAGTCCAGAAACTAATTCCTATCTTTTGTTGCTGCACATTAGCTTCCCTGAAGAGATAAAACTGCTACTGCCTGCACAGGATTATTTAACACCAACTGCAAAAAATGACAGGGTTGCAGTCCACAGACCATGGCATTTCCCCAAAGTATATTATAGCCCTAAAAGGCCTCTGGAACTTAGGCTTAACCGTCAAGATATCACAGCTTATCACATTGCAGCTACTCAGCTGAACTACAGCAATGGGTATTTGCATGTTCCTTTGAAACCACAGTCTGAAGTGTATTATCTTGAATGACAACAAGGCCTCACCTACCACAAAGCTTCACAACTGCAACTGTCTCAGAGAAGAACAAAATCAACTAGTGAGCTGCAACATGCTAATTGCAGTAACTGATTCACCTGAGTGTGAGCACACTTTTCATTTGATCTCTTGCAAAGCAAGTCACAAACCCTTGTTCAATAGTTTCTTCAAACCCGCAGCTTCTGTTTAATCTGCAGACCATCTTTTAGATTTATACCCAACCTTTTTATAAATGATCCATTTATGGATCCGTTGGATCCATTTATGAATTCTTTGCCTCCTATCTTCTGGTCTTCCATCACCTATATATATGTATAGTAAACTATGTATTTGCACAGTGCAAGCAAATTATCTTTCAACTTCAGTTGGAGAAACTAAATACATATTAAATCCCTCATTAGAAGTCATTTTTCAGACCCTGAGCTACTCTTGTGGCTTTTTTGTCCCATTTTAGTTTCAGTCCCTTCTCCAGTTAGGAGGGAGAATCTTCTCTAAGAGCTTGGAAAACAGAGAAACCCAGTTCAGGACAATTGGAAACTCACTGTGCAATGAAAGGAGTTGAGCTGTTCGAACGAGCAAGCCTCAGACTACAACTTCTGGCATAGTTTGTATATTATATATATATCTTTGGAGTTCTGATAGTTACATCTGTATATGTTTTCCTCTCCTTTTCACTACATGCTAGTGATGGCCTTAACGTAACTTAAATCAAAACTATGGCTGCAATTTTATTTATTACATACAAATGAAGCAGATGAAGCGCATTGGGGTTAAGCCAGCTACACTTTGTAAAAAAAGTTTCAACACAGACTATTATGTCTAAAATTGTCCACATTTTGCAACAGTTAAAAAAAAGACAAGAGGAAAAAGAAAAGAAACAGGTAGCAGTATCCTAGTTTTTGTGCATTTAATATTTTAATTACCATTTAAGCTTTTGTGACAATTTTGTGGTATAACACCTGCAGCAGAGAGGACCCAAACAAAGTTCTAAACCCTCAACCATCAATTTGTAATTCACCTGCAGCTTCTTAATTAGCTGCATGGTATCTGCTGTGCAGGCCTCACAATATTGCTTGCAACATAACACTCAAATAACATTCAAAAGGTAAAATTTTACAAGTAAAGTATATTGCTTGCTGAAAGGCTTTCTGCTCATTTCTAGAAAATTTGCAAGTACATACCTCCCATGGGTGTTCTGGAAATCGAAGTCTTGCATGGTCATATCCTAGGCAGTATAATGTATGTAGGCAATTGCCAATTATATGGAAAAAAAAAAAATGAACCCTCTCTTATCTATCATAGGTACTAAGAGCAATTAACAGGTACATATAGTGCTATATGGACTGCTTGGAAAATGACTCAAAATTAAGCAACTCCACCCAAACACTATTTTGCAGAGAACACTCTGGCTAGGCCTAGCAATTGCAAAATGCCAGCAGAGTTATAATTAGCTTGATATAAGCACTGAAACTAAACTCTTTTAGGGTATTCATTCATGAGAATTCCAAACAGGTGGTGGCAGAGAAGGAAGGAGATAAATAACATTCTACAGTACCTTGGCTCATCATCAAATGGTACTCCACACTGCATCTGAAAACAGCTTCAGCTTGTCCTCAAGAGCAAGTCTAATCTCCTCTGTTCATGCTAGGAGCCCACCATGCTCAGGGTTACATTGGAGAGTGAAACAGGATGCTGTCTGTGTTCAGGCCCAAAGATTCGCATGTGTCAGCAGTGGGTCACGCTGGACTTTTCTATGGGGCTATTCAAGCCCTCACAGCTATCACCCTGCAAGCTGAGGTCATGCAGGCCTGACCTACCTTTGCTGACAAGCGGAAAACACTCTCCCATCGCCCTGATTCTACCACTGTTCCTATGCAAGAGTATAGGGAAACACAGTAGATCTTGAGATGGCAGTGGGACAGCAGACTTCACTTTGTAATACGTCTGGCTTCCTTCTCTCAAAACCTGATCCACCATTACTACAATATTTACAGAGCAAATATTTCTAAGAAAATAATGCATATTAACATGCACAGTTTACAAAATCTCTTTGTATTCTAATTCATAGAACTATTTCCTATACATTTACACTTTAAACAGTCTTGGTTTATTATAAATTTGGTTTAATTTGGCTTTGATTCCTTTGAAAGCTTAAAAATGACAGTACATAATAGCTTTCCTCCAAATTTTGTATGATGACAGCCCAGAGTTTGTTGTAATGAAGGAAATGAATTACTATGCTAAAAAGAGATTAGGATACTTGACTCACTGTTGTGATTGCCGGAGATACAGCTCATAGATAACCCGGTATTTGCTGTGCTTCACAAGATAAAGTCTCTAAGGATATTGGAAGCAAATATTGACTGTGAATTAATGAATTCTTACACTTTAGACTAGATGCTATTTCAAGATACTTGGGCATTTCCTATATGGTACATCCAGTAAGTGACCAAGGGAAAGTACAAGCACCGACCGCAACTTCCACTAATTGTTAAATACTCCTGCAGTGTTCTCCAGAAGTTGAGTGCCAGATCTAACAAAAACTGCAATAATAAAAAATAAAAATTCAACCTCTGGCTTAAAAGAGGGTAATGAAAATGAAACAAACCTGTTGCTCTGTGTTAAAATCTCTTTATTGTCTTTTAGGAGTTAACTTTAACAGACTGTAGATGCCAGAACCTATTCTTCTGAAATTTTATGTTCATTGCTTTGGGGGAAAAGACACTGATGTTTAGCTCGTGCAAAACAGAACCCACAAACTCCAAACAAAATTGAAATGATATTGCGCTAGACTTTGGAGTTAGGATAGTAAAAGGAAAGATCATTACCCATTTACAGGATAGACTAAGGCACACAGAGATTTGCTCAGAGACATAAAGGAAACATGATGCTGAACAGAAGCACAGTTCAGACCCCTGAGTTGCAGCCCAGAGCATAACTTCAGATAATGATTCTTCAGCTGTTATTTATTTTGTTTTATATATTTTATTTTATATATTTATTTTATTATTTACTTGCTATTTTTATTCAAGTTAAGGATAAAAGAGATACTTTTCTTAGCAATTTTTATTTTTGAAAGGTCTGTAATATTCTGTCACTGAAAAACCTGTAACAGAACTGCATTTTTATTTTTAACACTGTAAAAGTTAGATAAAAAAGATGAGGTACAATTCAAGGCATCATCAGGATTTGAGCACATTAATTTCAAGGAAGGAACAGCTGACATTCATGCACTGGAGGCCAATACAGTGTCTTCATAAGCACACAGTGCTATCAGTAGTACTTTTCTACAAAGCAAGCAATTCATTTATAAGGTCAGGCTTGGTGTTTTCAAACAGCCCAAAAAGCACAAAATGGGCAACTCTAGAAAACATATGCATCTGCATCACTGTGAAACTGTTCTTCATAAAGTTCTACCTGCAAAGCATCTTCTTACAAACCAAGTAAAAATAAGCTGTTGGTAATCAAAAGTGGGTGGAAAATAGCTCCCCAAAAGACAGAAGAAGAACAGAAGAGCAAAGCTGAAGCAAAGACAACTTTCCACACCTGTTACAGCTCCAAAGCTGAGGTTCAGCTGAGGCTGAGGCTCAAAAATGAATGTTTATTCTTTGAAGGACAAGGCTATTTATTTTGAGAAATATGCATATACTGAGACAAGGGTCATAAAGTTAAAATAGACAGCTTTGGTAACATCTGTGCTTCCCCACTTTGATGACCTGTAACCCAAATAAACACCATACAAATGAAAAGAAAACCTACATGTCTGTGAATCTTTTTGACCTAAATACTAGTTTACTAACCTGGTGGATAATATAACTGTACAACTATCATAACCATCGAACTACAGAAGGCAAGATACACACTGATGCTTCCAGCGAGCTTTCAAATTAATTAAAATGAAAAGTCTCAAACTTTATAGTGGCCTGACTTGGCAGAAATAAATACCTTACAGATATTTGGGGTTTGCAGTGTTAAACAGCTGAAATACTCTTGGTGACTATATGTCAGTGTACCCTGCAAGCCTCTCAAATTCCTCAGTGGGGTTTTCTTATGATATAGTTCATGTTTCTGCATTAAGGGCACTACAGAATCACACAGTTTCAATTGTAATTAGGTATTTGTAAGAATTCTTAAATATATATTTAAATTATGCTTTCTGTTTCCAGATGAGAAGGGGAATATTGACTGTAAAACAAGACAGTAGGGCTGGAGCAGATAAAAGTAACCAGAGGACAAATGGTTCCATACAATTAAATTAGAATAAAACTGGTACCTAGATACTACTAACAACCACCATCTTCCACGTTATGCTTCTTCACTGAAGCCCACAGTGATGATTATTGACAGCACAAGTGTAAGTCTACCAAGCCTTGGCACTTTCCAGATGCAGCTTTTTAAAAAAAAACAAAAACCAACTTTCATTAGGAGTAAGAGAAATCTTAGCTCTACTTCATACAGTGGAGCCACAATTTTATTCTGTTCCATGTTACATTATGTCTCTTGGATGTTAAAATGGGTTTGCTGCTATCAGCTACCCAATAAAAGACAAAAGATACCAAATGAGGATATTAACTCATCCTGTGGAGAAGTGAGACTATTTTTAAAGCCTTGAAAGAGTAACAGGAGCACACAGAGCATAGAAAAGAAAAAATTCTATAGGAAAAGTTCTATTATTTTCTAACGAACACATAAAGAATTAAAATACATGTTTGAAATCCTCAGCTCAATCTTTGTTTAACCATGTTGTAAAATTTTGTTGTGCTCAGGCTTGCCAGAGTGTATGTTTTTTGCTCAACCCAAACTCTCCCTAATCTTTGTCCACATTTTTGCAAGAAACAAAATTGATACCCTCCTGCCATCTAGTGGCTAAAAAAAAACCAAACTACTAAACCAAACACCACCAACAGATGTTAACTCAAAACTTATTTCTTTCAACGCTTTTCCCCACCAAACAGTTTTTCCCCACCAACATTAACTAAGTACTAGCACTTTTTCAAAGAAAAGGAAATATGTAGATGATAATCCCCCTATGGTGCAGCCAGAAGAACCTGCCCACTCCATGACTTGTTCTGAGCCTCATGGCCCCATGGTAAAGCAGGTTCACAGACTTCTCTGACAGAAATATGCTGTAGTGAATAAGATTTTAACTTATTTCTACTTACTGCTCTTGCTAGATAAATCTCCAGTCACAGCCAGAGAATGGTGCATTGGAGCTGTGAAGCTACTGGAAACAGCTGGTCTTTCTGCACGGCTTTGAATTTGGTTTCTCACTGTTCTGTTCTCTTAAGTTAAAATTAATGTGCGTATTTAACAATACAAGTTACTTGTTTTCCTGTTGAGCTTATATATTTTAAGCAATAATAAATGAAATACAATGTAGAATTTCATTGAAAGTACTGCACAGCTGGTAGAAACTGGGTTGCTAAAATAAAACAAGGGACCATAAAATTGTAGTCAGTCTAAAGCTTTCTAGACGTATTGTTTTACAGGTCTTAACTTCATGTTCCCAAAAGGATGCCTTGGCAATCAAGATACAGAGCCAAGCTGGTTCCAACTAAAAGGACATCTAGCCTAGTATCTGGTACTGACTAGTAGTGAGTTTTGAGAAAACAAACAAAAGAAATTGGGTACAGAAGATATTCTCACAGAAACCTGATTTAGGAACATCTTGCACCAAAGATTTTACCATCAATATTCCCACTGGACTTTTCTTCCACAAATATATCTAATCTCTTCTGAACTCATCTAAAATCTTGACATCTGCATATCTTGTGACTTTAAGTTCTACAATTGCATTCTGCACTATGTAAAAATTACATCTTACCGGTTGTTTTAAACCTACTGCATGAAGTTTTCATTGGATGTCCCCTAGATTCCCTGGGAGGCACAAGAAACGATCATTCTCTATTCACTTTCTCCTCCATTACAGTGACGATTTTAGATTACAGCCTATCTTCCTTTATCCTCTCACATGCCTTTCCTATATTCCTTCAAGCCAAAGAGTTTTAGTTTCTCTAAGACAAAGACCTCATCACTGTGCTTGGATTTTTAAAACCTTTGCTGTTAACCAGCTCATTCCTCTTTAGGCAATCATCACCTTCTTCAAGAAAGTCTGATAGATTTTTCAGACTTTTTTTTTTTCCTGCAAATTCTAAGTTGAATCTTCTCAATTACCTCATATTTAACCTGAGCAATTTTTTACTTCTAAAGAAAAATGTTTCAAATTGTATCTTCAAGGAGTTCCCAAAAGATGAATGCCTCAAACTGAGGCATAGCCAAATTATTTGAAAAATTTCTTATAGGAAAATGTGGTAGAAATGCTGATTATTGCCTTTCCTTCAGGAATGATTAACTTTGAGTTGCATAATTTAATAATAGTATTAGCACATCACCTCTTATAATGAAGACCAATTCCGATATTAAAACACACATTTCATAGAGTTTAAAAGAAACCTTTGAAAAATGTTTGGCAAGATTTAGAAACAAATGTTACATTGTCTATTTTGCATGATTTGATTCTGTTAAAATTAATAATACACATACATATCATAAAACATATTTGAGGAATGATGAAATGAGACAAAGTAAAGCATTTTGCTTAATAGCACATCAAAAAGACTAAAGCATCTTCACTTCTCTCACAGATTTGCTACCCTGTTAGACTCTTCTAATAAGAAGTAAAAATAAAATTATATTCTCCCTGTACTTTCTCTGAATGACACTGTTCACTTGAACGTGAATGTCCAATAGTAAAAAAAAATCAAAACCTTTCTGTAAATACAATAGTCTTGGTAATAAACGCCTCTAATAAAATCTCTCTAAATCCATGAAGTTCACAAAGTAAAGTAGCCATTTGCTGACATTCAATAGTATTTGTAAATTTTGCATGTTCATTTTTCATCTTTTGCATTTTCAACACATTTATCTAGTGTTCTCAGGAGCACAGACAAGCAGTACGTAGTTCTTGCTTCCTACACATTTAGTGAAAGTAAGCTTATGCTTCAGTGAGACTACTATGTTTTAAAAATAAAGGCTTTTAATTTTTTTACATCTCTAGACTCAGTGAGCCTTCTTTGTGTTACAACATAGATGGCACATCCAGGCTTTAAACTACCTTAAATAGTCAGTAGGGGATTCCGATGATGCAGGAGATTAGCTAAGCTGCATCCAGTAAAATAGATAATTAATGGCATATTTAATTCCCAGCTCCACCAAAGGGCAGTATTTAAGATGAGGGACTGTAGTTGATGCTAAATGAACTTAGTGGTCTCTCAGCTACCAAATAAAGCTTATGGGAGATACAATAGAGAGGTGCTTTACGGTACAGACCAGATACATTAAACCGATACAACATAAACCATCTGCCTATCCAGACCATCTGTGACATTGTGGACAGGGCAAACTGAACACTAGAAGGGCAGTATGACAGCTGATACAACAACAGCAGGAATAAAAGTAGTAACTTACTTTCCAAAAAGTGAGAATCTGCTACTTCTGTCTGGCTTTGCATCAAATACATCATTGTGATCTTCATCACCTCTCTCTTGAGTAGAGCGATCAACGTGCTGATCTTCTGACATCTACAAATAAAAGTTCAAGAATGTAAGTGTCCTTCAATGAACACTATCTATTTAGAAATACTTCTATAAACGAAGCCATTAAACCAGATACATGTGAGGTTGTTAGTTATAGTGTAAAATACTTCATCACATAAGAGTGGCTATAGATTTCTGGCCCTGAATTAACGTGACATTGCACATGCTCAGCCGTCTGTATTACCTTGTGGCAGTTACCAAAAGTGATGTGTGTAATATGACACTCAAAGACGCAAATAAGAACAAAAGTAAAAACCATTTTATGGTGACAGATCTTATGACTAATTCCCAGAAAATTTTTCATGGTCTGGAAAGAAGTATGTTGGGAAGAAAGCAAGGACAACTAACATCAACATATTTGTAACTGCCATCCTATCCAGTACTAAGACACCCAGAGAGCTCCAGTGTTTTCATTTGCATATGCATAGTCAAATGTGCATAAGAGAAAAAACCTCGCATTATCTTCTACGGATGGGATCTCAGGTTTTCACTTCTCTGTTTTCTCTATATCAACACTTAATATGATTTTTATATTCTTCTCATGATTAATTAATACATGTACACAGTTGTTAGGGAAAAAACAGTTGTGAAGTGTCTCTTGGAAATTAAAAGGTATCTTCATTACATAAAGCAGCCTCTTACACAAATTGCTGTATTTCAGCCAATATTTTTTTTTTTTGTTACTCCAGTGTGAGCTTGGAACATCTTCACTCATTTGAGAAGCGACACAGGGCACCATTAGACAACAAGGCTGAGCTGATCTAACGACTTTTTCCTGATGAAAAAATGGTGTCTCTCTCCCCTTCTTCCATGTACTGAGTTGCCCGCTCAGGAAGTTTATGTAGATCATTAAGCTTGCAGAAAACAAGACGACATGAGTCATTTTTTCTGATAGCGCAGTGAGCACCAGCGCAGCACGGGGCAAGAGGAGCAGCGGAGAAAGCAGCGCGGGACCCCCACCTTCGCTCCCGGTGGGATGCGCTGAGCCACCTCGTCTAATCCCGGCTCCAGATTTTCATGCGGAAAAGCAGCAGCGATCCCCGCCCCTTCCCCATATTTAGGCAGATTAAACTTGCCTTGCTAATCCATTTACTCAGAAGAGTACTTCTTTACGCCAAGCTTGAAAACCACCCTGGTGACCTCGCCGCAGCTGAGCGGCCGCCAGCTGGGCCCAGCGGCCACACGGCCGCCCAGTTCCCCCCCAGCCGGCGTCCGGGGCACCCACTGAGGTTTCTGGCTCCCCGAGAGTAACAGCAGCTCCCCCGAAAGCTGGGGGTCTACGTTCGGCTTTGACAAACAAATACATTTCTAATAATCTTTTAAAAACATAAGAACCGCAGGGCGCGCAGGCCGCAGGTGGGCAGTGAGGCGGCCGAGGAGGAGCGCGGGGGCAGCAGCCCCACGCCAAGGCAGGCGCAGCCCCGAGCGGCGCAAAACCCGCGCGGCCAACGCGACCGAGTACACGCACGGCAGATCCCACTGCAGGGGCTCCTGCCCTCTCTCGGGAAATGGTTGTGTAGCCCGGGCAGCCGCCTGAAGGGCCCAGGTGTCCAGTGCTGAGGGAGAAGCTCCCTCTTCCACCCCTCTGCCCCTGGGCCTCAGATGAGGGTAGGGAGCGGCAGGCCGGGCGCCGGGGCTGCCNCTGCCGGCTGCCCTGGCAGAGGGGCTCGGGCGCTGCCCCTGGGCCCTGCTGGCTGCCCTGGCGGTGACGGCTTCTTCACAGCGAAGCGGGAATTGCCACTTTTCAATAGCTGTGCTCCGCCGGACCCCTGCGAAAGAGGAGCCTTAAGTTTCACGGTGACACGAGATTGTCTAGATCTAAGGAAATGTTTTCCCTTATATAAACTTCTGTGGCATTTCCTTATCTTTCCAATTATTCCGTGTGTTGCATCTCTGCTAATTGCGATATCCTACTGTGTAGCCGTTGCATCAGGCCCAGCAGTCCAGTACATGGGCTGAAGATTGGCACAGTCCTGCTAATTACTCCTGGATGCGGGCTCCGATCCTGCAAAATCATACACCTACCCAGCAGTGTGTGGTGTTTAACATTCACTACCTGAAGAGATTTACATCAAAGCGACATTTTTCAGTGTAACTGCCTCATAATTGGCACAAAACACAGGCATGGTAACAAACAGCCTTTTGCTTCATGACAGGTCACTGCTTCGATGTGATGGAGGAGCGTCTGAACGGCACGGTGGCTCTCGCTGTGTGTCCACATGCTGCTGCTGGGGCCAGTCTCTGCTTCATGGGATTATGCCTGTAACTCCTGGTTGGACACATAGCCAAAGTTTTCTCCTGAAAATCTGACTAACAGAATCCCATGGTTCCTCTCATGCTGTGTGTTAGCGGCTTCTTTTCAAGAAGCCAACACCATTATCATTATCATTACCATTGGATCATTATGGACAACAAAGATACTGGAAATGTACAGATCTTCAAGCAAATGCATGGGGAGGAGATGAGGGAGACTGCACTGTCACCAGCAATGGCTGGCAGTGGCACCTGAACTTCAGGACATCCAAATGTGCTTTCCTGACGATATGTATGGGGGTTACCTAGGAAATCCAGAAGCTATTTGCCAGCTGTGACTTTCTGTATCTTGATGAAAATGTTTATCCATTGCCATCTGGTCTCTACAGCTGAATTAGCAGACCTAGAAATGGCTTTTTTTTTTTTCCCTAAAAGTCATTGTATAACTATTGAAAAAGTGATATTACATTTGATAATGCTTGCCAATTTTCAAGAGATTACTAAATAGATTTGTGTACGGGGAATTTCTGACTCAAACTGTTGATGAAACCGCTGTTTCTATTTTCTTTTCGTGTTGGTTGGTGGCATTCACAAAGAGAAAGGTTGATTCCTTGGTGTGCTGCAATACCTTAAGTACATGTTAGATTAACCAATTGTAATGCAGTATGAGGTGCTAGATTTTTCAGAAAATCTTGCTTGTTTTCAGTAATGAGTAAAGGAGAAATTAAAAAGATAGAAGAATTAGAAGGAAGTATCTTGCTTCAGGGCATGGAGTGATTGCTACTTGGGGAAGGGTCAAGAAAGAAAAAATTTCTCGTGTATAATATTGCACAGCCAGCATTATGCACTACTGAGCATGGGCAAGAGCCAGCAGTGTGATACTTATAGCATCAGCACTCCTTTTCCTATCCCTGGAGACTCACTGTACTCCCTAAAAAACATTAACAATGAAGCCTTTGACTGGATATTTGCATTGTAGAAAATAAGTGTTTAATTACCACATAAGCAGCTACAGGATGACAATGGAGCATGCCTTTGGGAAATTGAAAGGTAGATGGCAGGTACAAACTAGAAGGCTTGAGGCAACTAAATAGTACCTGTCTGGAATAATAACTGTGTGCTGTGTTCTGCACAACATCTGTGAAAACAAGGATGGGGCTTTGCTGAGACCAGGGAGGCAGGTGAGGGGATACTTTCAGGATGGAGGATTTGACTGACTTGCAAGATGTTCCCTCCTAAATGATAGTTGTTAAACTTTTATATATTTTTCAAGAAAGGATGGATGGGTTTGCTACGCTGCGGGGAATGTGGGGGCTGTGTGGTGCGATTTGGCACTCCACAACTTTATGAAATTCAGTAGAATAATGCATCTCAGCTTGGTGTATGTGTTTGGGTGGGATTTCTCTGTAATCACGCAGGGATGATCTGTAGCACGTGCCATGTTTTATGAGTTTTAAACTTGGGTCATTTTTGGGTTATAATACATGATAAATGAGAATATTTGGACACTGGATGTCTCGTTGTATGCACAGGGGCTGTGCTGTCCACGCTTTGCACACATTTCTTCAAGCTTTCAGCTTAAACTGAAGCACATTCTCACCAGTTCTTTATCTGCTCTGTAGCAGTGATGCCTTCTTGGCCTGTTGGTTCTTTTTTCCATTTTTCTCTACTCCCTCTCTCACTTTCTCCTGCTCTATTAGAAACAATTGTAAAATCCCCGCACTCTCAAATTTTCCCAACACTGGCAACAAAAGGAAAGTGTAAGCACAAATCCTTTCAGTCATGAAATGTAAACAGTTGTTGGTTGGTTTCCAAAACAGCAAAAATGTAAAAAGCTACTGTACAAGTTTGGAAGGCAGTCCCTTAGAGGTTTTTCTTCAAGTCTTGGGAGATCCTGGCATTGATAAATCTTTTCCAGCTTTCTTTCGATGTTTTTGCAACCTGGATTTTCTACTATGCTGAATTTGATGAGCATGGAGAGGCTGTGTGAGACAAAAGGCTAATTAACCACGTGGTTCAGAGGAGGTTATGATGAGGCTGGACTAGTGTTTGAACTTTTGCAGGCAGCTTTTAACAGTGGATAACACCCCGAGTTTGAGTGGCAAAACAGCACCTTTTTTTTTTTGCAAACAGAGGGAAGATAGGGTTGCCATAATTTGTGGTGTCTGGCTTCCCGCTATTCCTGTGGCTGGAAGGGCACAGCCGCTATTCAGGAGCGAGAGGGAAGGCCGCCCTGACTTGAGTGTGTCTGTTAGGAGGTTACTTTGTGTAACTACTGCGTGCTTTTTAGATTCAGGTTCAGGATGCAGACATGCTCCAAGTTTTCTATGCAGTTAATTCAATGAATTTAAGGAGGTTCGACAGGTAACAATGTTTCTTCCTACTAATTTGCACTTTCAAGGTACTGACTCCTTGTACTTTACATGTAACTGCAGTCCTTTTAAACCACATTGATTAAGGTTCTACTGTTAAGTAAAGCCTTTTAAGATTTTCATTGATATCAAAGAGCCTTTATGAGCCCTTACTAAAGGAGAAAAAAAGCCACAATGAGCTTTTAACTGAAGAGAAAATGTCTTGCTAAGATTTGTCAAGATAACAAACTTGCACTGGTTTTGTGATTTAATTCCCTGCATGATCAAAATGCAGTGCATACTTTGTAATGAGACCATACAATGCTTGTTTTTCAATACACTCCCTTTTCTGTTAGCAACTCAGTTTTAATTCAGGGTGGTGAAGAGCAAACCGTGCAACAGGACAGTTTTGAGGTGCTCAGGAATGGGGAAATCTTCAATAGACTCCAGCAGAACTGGCGCACAATGGATGTGAAGGAGGTAGCGTGGCTGGGAAAGACAGTAGCCGTATAGGGCATTGTGGCTTACTGTGCTTGTCCTCTTGAACATGCTGTAACTTGGGAAAAGCAGGGGAACTTGGAAAATGTGTTTGCTGACTTCCAGCCAAGCCGATAATATGTGTCGCTGTGAAAAGAAACAGGCCTTGTCTATCTTGAAATGAAGTAAGTTTTATCTGTGAAATAAAGGGCTTCTAGCTGTCTGACAGGCCTCTTGGAAGGAACACATGGTCTCATTCTTCTCTCAGACCTCTAGCATGCTCTCTGGGTGCACAGTACCTTTGGGCTGTATAACCTGAAGCTCCAGGCTAGAGTCTTGTTCAGAGTGTCAGTGTTCAGGTGACTCCTGGATGAATGATTTGTTCTGTAGTTGCCAAGTCTTTGTGTTTTTGTGTGGTTCATGCATGTCCTGCTTTTAGCACCTCTCAGAACTCATTTCAGGAGGGCCTTAAGCAATGAATTGCTTGTGCTAGGACAGGAGCAGGTCATGCATCTTTTTTCTTGCCAAAGTGTCAGACAAGGGCTCTAGCATGGATACAGATAGGACTATCTAGAAAATATACAATATGGTGACTCTTGGAGTAGGTGAGCACAAAGAGGCAGCAGCTGGTAGTGTGCCCAGTGCTAAATAAGGAGGGGACAGCCTGGCCACTGTGACCCTAATGTAGGTCACTTGCATAAACAGAATGGCAATCTGGGACAAGATGAAAAGCTGTGTGAGAAGGCAACTGGAGGACTTCCAAATTATTTGGGTTCACAGGTGTGAGCATGGTAAATATTGTGATGTAGCTCGGTCAACATAAAATCACTTCTTATCCCAAAAGGAAGAACATGAGGTAACTCAGCAGTTATTTTAATACAAGAAATTATGTTCTGTGAACTTTTTTTTTTTTTAAATGAAGATACATCTGTTTATATACTGATATTAATTAATTACTTTGAAAGGCCTCAAGTGTTTTCAGGACTTTGTGCCATACCCATTGCTCTTCAGATTAGAGACTATTTTCAGCACACCAGTTGCTGACGGGACGTTATGCCAGTACATTGTCAGCATTCAGTAAAAGTAGTAATAATAAGTTAAGCAGAACTGTGTGTCTCCATAGCGAGATGAGTAGCAGGCTCTCTAAGCATAGCCAGAAGGTTTAGCCAGAAATTATTTTGACTGAATTGTTTGTACTTTACAGAAAAGGAAAGTGCTTAGTAATATCCCAGGACTGCTGCAGGCATGGGAAGTGGTGCAGATGCATGGATGACTAAGTAGACTTTTACTTGGATTGAGATAACTCTTAGCTGTGTCCCAGGGTTATGGAGCCCTGCAGCTGGAGGTATTATGATTAGCTGAGATGTAAATCTCAAATCCTGACCATTTGTAGCTGGTAGAATTTAATAGCTTCTTTTGTTCAGAGCAGACTTCACAACCATAATAACTTGCTTGAATTCTAATATCAGGCATAATAATTGCTTATCATTATTTGGCTAAGGAATTTTTATATTCTGATCTATGCCAGCCTACTCTTTGTGAACAGTGTTAAATAGTCGCTTTGTTCATTCCATTCAGAATTAAACGGTTCCTTTCTGAAGTTTTTCCTGTAGAAGATAGATGTTTGGATTTGTACCCATTATGTTTAGAACTCTTTGAGATAAGAGGCTCTGCCCATTTCACTGTGCATCCCCCTACACCTGGATATGGAATGATAGGTTGATGAAACAGAAAGGCATGAGAAATGAGTGTGCTCTGCTCTGCTGCCCGCAA
The DNA here is from genome assembly GCA_013400535.1 of Scopus umbretta. Taxonomy (NCBI): domain Eukaryota; kingdom Metazoa; phylum Chordata; class Aves; order Pelecaniformes; family Scopidae; genus Scopus; species Scopus umbretta. The sequence continues at coordinate 6,115 of VZTL01067250.1, read as the reverse complement.
TATCTAAGGTGAAACTGAGCTGGCACCAAGGGAAGAAAATAATGAGTTCCTGGGACAATGGCAGTGTACCTCTTCTAAATCCAGCAAAGGGCCAGGAAGCTCCAAACCTGTCTCTGGTGGTACCTCCTTCTGATATGAGGCTGCTCCTAAACACAGAGTTTGTCCTCCATGAGGTCACTCGCTGTATATCAGGGTGAGGAGAGACTGATAAATTTCTGCTGCTGTGCTATATACTTTTCATCTTGGGCTTATGACAAGCGGCTTTACAGCAAAACTGAAATACTAAATGATCAGACTCTAACATTCACATGGACATGATTCGTTTCTGTGAGTTCATTCTTCTATTTCGAGAAGGATATTGCTACCCTCCCTTATGCACTGACACAGTTGCCAAAATAACCACTCTTACTAACTGGCAGCTTTAAAAGCCAGCCTGCAGCTGACTTTGAAACAGAAGGTCAGCAAACGGAGCAACAGACTTCAATTCAGAGCTTTAATGGGAGCCATTGACCACAGCAAAAGGCCTTGACTGGAGTGTCTGGAGTGTGCTTTGCACAGGCCAAAAAGTCACTTCCATACTCTTTGAACCTTTTGTATAAACCTATATATTTTTCACTCTGTGGATTTCAAGATGAATGTGCAGCCGTGTGCTAGATGTGGCTATGGGGTTTACCCTGCTGAGAAGATTAACTGTATAGATCAGGTCAGTTGTCTTTATTATTTTGGACTATAATAAATGTATAGATTAGCACTTTTAACACAGTGCAAATATCTCAGTTCCAAAAATTCTTTACTCATAACTGGGTTCAGAACAGAAGTGAGTTAACAGTAGGCATATATTTCAAGAAGAATTCTTCAAATTCATGAAACGAATGTTAAGGATCAATACTGAGATTTAAAACTCAACAGAATAATAATGAAATATAAATCATGTCTGTTTGGTTTCTTTTTTGTGGTATTTTCAGACATGGCATAAAGCCTGTTTTCACTGTGAAGTATGCAAGATGATGTTAACAGTAAACAACTTTGTTAGCCATGAGAAAAAGCCTTACTGTCAAGCGTAAGTGTGTTTCCTTTTATTTTTTTTAAGGCAAAGGTTTAAAATGCCAAGTCATTTTAATGTAATAGATGATCACCATTTGGACTTAGCCTGGTCCCATGTGTGATGTGAAATTATGTATTGTTAGTGCCTTCATGCATATCTTTGGATTTATGTGAATCACAAATGATGGCAAACTCTTGTTACTGTATGTAAAGCTTCCTCATTTGTCCACTGCATTAAAAGATACCAAATTAAGTTCAATTTCAGTATTGTGGGAAGAAAATAAACCCAGCCATAAAATTCAGTGCTTTCTAGTCAGTGGTTAAGAGTTAACACGATTGAGCTAATCATCAGGAAAATGTATAATAAAATGCAGGTTTTGGAGTTGTTTTTTTTCTATGAAGTTTTTATTTATAATGATCAATTCCTGTCAAATTTGTCAGCAGAAAAAGGAGAGATGACAGTTGTTTTTTATTCTATTATTCTCTTTTGTTATTAGAAACACAGCATTGATATGACTATCATTAAAATTAATTTTGCTCTAGGCACCTACTCTATACAATAATAACTTGAATGTAATCTGAGATCTGAGTATGAGCGGGGTAAAAGTTATGTATAGAGGTGTGGAGGCTGGTATTATGTTTTTGAGTGCTCAGAAAGAACCTTTCTGGTGGGCTGTTTGATACATTCTAATATCCTTTTCCACTTTCCTTTTTTAGACATAATCCAAAAAACAATGCATTCACAAGCGTATTTGAGACACCAGTAAATATGAATGCAAAAAAACTGTCGGAAGTGGTAAGTGAGGTAAGAAGCTTGAGGACCAAATGTATTTAGCTTTGTTTCACATTTTGAGATCACATTCGTGTCTTGTTTTAGAAAGGTATTCTTTACGTAATGTAGATATCTATTCTTTACTTACCCTCCTGTGTTCTTATAGAGCAGTAAGATCTCAGCCTGGGCTTTGAAACATAATTTTTAAAATACTTTCCTTCATAAGAAAGAAAGGTTAGATCTGAATTTGCTTCTACTTTCAGAAAGAAAAATGGATAGCAGTTTCACACATGACATATCTGATAATCTACATGGAAACGTTCACATAAACTGCAGGAGATACTGCCCAGAGCTATGTAAACTTAGTAACTAAATCAGGGGGCTTTACACAACCATTTGAAACAAGAATGATCTACTCGCTTTATGATGTCTTCTGAAACTGATACTAAAGGGCACGAAACAAAAAATAAATTCTATCTCAGTAGGACGTAGGCAAAAGTTCTCATAAATACTTTGTAAAGTATTTCTGACAAACCTGAGATGATATTTCCCTTTTGTGAGAAAACACGAAGTCCAGGGATCTTTGCTTCGTTCTGCTGAAAATATTCTGCTAAAACGTTAAGGATTGACCAGCTTTCCATACTCTTTTAACTATATCTGTCCTCTAAAAGGCTGCTCTGCCCCGGCAAACCTCTAGGGGTGCTCAAAGTCTTTTTTTTTCAAATGCCATTCCTTTCTGTATTGCATTGTTTTCCTCCAGATACATTTGTTTCATACTTGCGTTTCTCAGAATTTCATGAAATGAGAAACACAGAAAGAGCCAATAATTGGTAGCTATCTCACCTCTATGTGTAATACTGTTTTCTTGAATGTCATGCCTTTCGATACTCTAAAGTAGTGCTATTCTTCGCATGACTATATTTAGTAAGCAAACCAATGTATTTCAATGTGAGTAGCCACCATTAAAGTAAAAGAAGGGAGTTGTGTTTCTTAGATTACAGTGTACTACATTCATTCTGATGTTCTGTATTAGCTGTACAAAGTTGATGTACATTTAATAGCCTTTATCAGACACTGTATCTTTTCTTTATCATTCTTGTACTGTATTCTTATGCATCATGATTTGATATCGTAGGCAGTAACTTTTTCAGCAGTGACTATTAAACTTACTTTAAGCTGTGTATGACAGATCTGGTCAGGAATGAGTTTGGGATTACTGCAGGTTCTATTTCTGTTTTTAGGCAGTGATATGAGACTCTGATACTTCCAGTGCATGTGAATGTACACGCCAGACAAATTATAGCTCAAAGATCACTTTCCCTTGTTTTTTACACCTAAAGCACCTTCTGTCCTTTTCAATCACATAATGAGGTTCTGCTCCAGAGAGGAAATTGCTAAGGGTAGTAAAGAAGCTGATTCTGCAGTACTTACTTAAAGGGAGTACTTCTGTAGAAATTTTGAGTGTAGGAAAACTTTTCATTGGTAAATGTATAAAATAATGCTAACTTGAGAAAAGGTTTCAGTTGCTGCTGTAGTTTGTTGGGTTTTTTTACGTAAGATTATTTCTTATGCAACAAATGTCACATGTTTCTTTTAATCCTAACATGTTCTCACATAAGTCTTATGTTGAGACACTGACTCAAATGTAGAGATAAAAATTCAGCTCCCTCCATCTACACAGAATTTCTAAGTGAAAAGACAAATCATTCATGTCTCTGTTCCTCTGTACTTAATTTATAAAATGGATATAATGGTACACATGCTCAGTGATTTTTCTGTCCAGCCAGTTTAGACTGTGCACCCTTCAGGACAGGAACTGTTATTTTTTGCATCTGTAGAGTGAGCTGTATAACAGAGCTGTGATGTTAGTTGTATGTCTGTGTGTTGTCATTATGAAATTAACAGTAGGAAAATAATGACCCAGGACTAAATATAGTAGTCATTTACATTTGCACAGTTGTGATACTTCATGGCCACTGTGCAGGGAAATAGGAGAGTAAAATATTACCCACCAGGTAATAGTTTTTTCATCTCATGTTGCACTGATGTGTTCTGCTTAAAAATTCAATCCTTGTAGATTACTTCCCCAAAAAGTATTATCTAATGACCAAATTATTCTTTTACAACTTTATGCCAGATTTCAAGTCTAATATGCTGCTCCTTTACGGATGTGGAGCTCCAATAATAGCAAAAAAATCTTAGGTAGAATCTGGGTGTGGATTAGAGAGTAGAGTTTTGACCTTAGGGCTAAGCCAAATTTTCTCTTCCACAGAGACTCCTTTTCCAAGAATGGGTGGCATGGACGAAGTACTTATGTAGTCATTGCATGACAAAAGCTACAGGCTATGTGGCCTTTTTATACATAAGCAGGTTGTAAGTGGTGTTAGTCTACAGAGGGAGAAGGAGGAAAAGATGGAGAGTTTTGCAGGCTTCCAGAAGGTGGTGGTATTTTCTTGTGGGCTGTGGAGATTTGGTGGATCAGGTGTGCTTATCATAGTCCCTTGGCTTCTGCATTCATATCATATATAAATGTGTCTTCAGGGCAAAATTACTAGTTGGCACTGAAAACTAGGCTGGTCTATAGCAATTGGAGATCTAATGCACAGGCGCAGGTATACATTATGACTGTAGTAAATCATCTGAAACCAAGTCGTGTTGATGCTGCCACCCAGAGAATTAGTTCTGTGCAGTCACATTGTTCCTCTGCTTCTTTTGTGTCAATATTGATGATTTTTGCAGTAAGGCAGATGAAGGAACTGACGTAGCTGAAAAATAACACAGCAAAAGCCTACATACTAATTCCCTGATACAATTTCCTCAACAGCAGCCTTTCTGATGGTGTCAGTGTGTGAGAGACAAGAAGAAGGGTCACTTAGGAGGGCCAGAGGTGTTTTTGGAAGTAGCCTTCCTTTAGACTGGTTTAAGGTGCAACCAAAACTAGCAGGCACTGGAGTGGATTTGTTATGGTGGGAATTGCACTGTTTTTGTTGTTTTGTCTTGCATTCATCTCCTTTTGTTGCTGCAGGTCACGCAGACTCTATATCACTGTGGACCAAGAGACTGTGTTCACCTTGTTTGTCTCCGTTCTTGTTCTCCTAAGATGGGTGTGTTAGTCTTGTACTAACAAACTACTAATACCAAGTCTTTTTTTTAGATAAAATATCGAGAAGAGGGTGAACAATTCAAGTCAGTCTTTCAATGGGATGCAAGGTCCAGAGAAATTGAAGCTGCCTATAAAGCCCAACAACTGGCCACCCAGGTAAGAAATATCCCTCAAGTCTCCAAGCCACTAGCCTGCAGAAGACCAAAGATAGGTCTTGGCAGTCCTGATTGTTAGGATTTTAGTCACTGCATTTCAATGCTAAAAAAGCCATTGCCTCTCATTTAGCTAAACTTTTCAAGGCTGCATAGCTTGATTATATCATAGGGTTCAAAAATCAGAAGATGAAGAAGGAAGAGTGTATCTATACAGTTAGCTGTTTGGACTGCTGCATGTGCAGCTGCACTCAATGTGTCATCTTTCTACTGATGCTGTAGCTTCACAACAAGTCTTGTGATTCCCAGGGGGAATTATTTGAGTCTCACTCCAGGATCCTAGATCCTGACATCTTGATGTCAGTTCTTGTTATACAAACTCTGCCCTGGTATTCTGAAGGTATATGGAGTATAGGCCTTGTGCTGTATGTTTGCAGAAAGTAAATTTCATTTCCACAGCATTGTGTGTGTTTCCTTTTCTTCTGTCAGATCAGCTGTTTGTGTATTGAAACACAGGTGAAGGTTGGTAGTTATTTAATTTTTGTTTTGTAGAATGCTTACTATGCTGCCTATGAGGAGGGAAAATCGTGGTACTCAGGAACCATGCCAGATCCTGGGATGGTCAGGATAACACAGGCACAGAAGGCTCTGAGTGATGTAAGTGGGCTGATGTTTGGAATTGCTTTATTTTCATGGGCTATCATATTCTGAAGACTTACCAGTACGTCAAAGCCAACCTTTGGTAAGATGTTACCAAAGGAGAGACTGACATGTTTACTTCTGTCAATAACAATATTTAACCATGTAAGTGATTAAAGTCACATAACAATGCTATGGCCCATCCTGGAAATCATACATTTGTATAACAA
>VZTL01067235.1:0-15071 GCA_013400535.1 Scopus umbretta | reverse complement strand
AAAAAAAAAAAAAAAGAGGTTGTGAGGTGTAAGTATGGCAAAAGTTCAATGTATTCAGTGTATAATTTAATGCTTATAGGAAATGAGTTTGTTCTTTATAATAGGAAGGTCAACTGTTTCAGTTTTGTTAGTGTTGTAAAGACACAAAGGAGCTAGAAACCCAAACCAGAGAGAGATTTTCTTTTTCCTTTTTACACATTTTTGCGGCTAGACATAGTGGCAATCTAACAATAAAAAGTTTCTCTTCATTTCTCTTTTACCATTTCAGCACAAATATAGCAGCAAAAATCTGTTCCTAAGTGTTTCATTTTTGGTATTTTTTGGCATAACAGGTGGTATTCATCTAATCTTAGACTAAAAAAATTAAACTACCCAACTAGTAACTAACTAAACTAGTAGCTGAACTAGCTCTTCCAGTGTCTCTTCCTGAGGATTGAGAAAATATACCTTATTAGCATGTAATTCATATCGTCCTTAAAATATTTCAAAATTATATAGAAAACTAACTAACCTGTAGATATCTCCAGTGTCTACACAATAGATTGTTTAAACCTTTGAGATGACTCCTACATCCCTAATCCTTGCACATGAGAAAAACAGAAATAAAAAACTGGAAGCATGTTATCTAACTCATCTGACCACATGTCAACTTAAATTTTAGGATTAAGTAAACCAGTTTCTTTTCCTTTTCTCTCATTAGGAAGACAGCTTAGGTTTACTAGTTCCGATATAGGGCATCCACATTTGGTCAGTGTATCACATGAGCATTACTATTTAAAAAACTTAAGTAGTACATAAATCATTATGTTGTTGGAAGAAAATTAGGGTTTCTTGTTTTTTGTTTCGTGGTTGGTTTTTGTTTGTTTGTTTTTCTTTTTCTTTTTTTTTTTTTTACCTGGAGTCTCAGTTTCATTCACTGAATTTCTATTGTGATCCTTCTGGAGGCAATGCAGTATATAATAAAATTCCTGAGCTACTATCAGGATGGCAACCTCCATCAGAAGAAGCAGATTCACTGATGAAAAAGAGTAATCAAAATTAAAAAAATAAAGTTTTACACTTTTTTTTTTCTTCTAAATGTAGAAAATAATTACCTTAGCTTTCTAGGTTAGTGTTCATTCTCATTTGTTTCCTCAGTATTCCTATCAGCCAAGTAGGCTTTGTTCTACCCTAATTCCTTCCCAGGTAAAACATGTTTCAAATTGCTTTACTGAGTATATGGAAGAACCAGACAACATATGAATCAGTCAGATCTTCAACTGAAATTCTACAGAATCAATTTTCACAGAAATAAAGGACAAAGAATGCTCTGCAGTTAATTTTATTTAGCCTCACTGCAGTCCTGCCTTGGATAATAATAATTATATTCCCTAGCTTTGCTGGTGGTTATGTGGGAGTATTGTTTCCCTTTGCACTTTTTTGTGTCAGAAAGGTCATTTAAAGCATAGCTAATCCATTTATCTAAGATCCTTTGAGACAGAAAGTAAATAATGTAGTACCCTCATCCAAATAAATCTTTATCATCCCAGTTGCTGCATTCTTCCTTCCCTTGGGTATCAATTGCTTTATTGCAGCATTTTTTTGCCCTAACATTTCATCACTTTCCTTGTTTACACACATTTATTACAACAGATTTTACTAGAATGAAAGTAAGAAACTTAATTGCAACTAAATTAGCAAATACTTAACTGACTGGCTGTCTAACCTCCTCCTATTATTCAATATAGATTTTTTTTTTATTTATTTGCTTTCCACATATATTTTTTACCTTTTTACTCATGATGTCTATGTCTATTCCTTGTGGTTTGTCTATTAGCACTTCTTGAAAATATGTTTAATCACATAAAATATCACATTTCTCTTTTTTTTTTCCTTGTTATTTACGGATGTATTAGGAAAACTATTTGCTTTCTGAAATTGATGTCTCCTAAAACCATTTTTTTACTATATATCCATTTGTGGGGATGGATATTGTTTGGAGTTTTGGGATAAAATCTTTTATCAGTGGAGGACAGTTGTCTCATTTTCACAATGTGTAGTGCCTTTTGGCTTGGTGTCTCATTGCAGATTTCTTCCCAGTGGAAGTATTTCTTAAGGGTACTCAAGTCTTCTAGTAGGCTGGAATTCTGATAGGCATTGCAAGCTAATTAAAAATAAATACACTAATATGAGTTCTTCTTCAGTTATTTTTAAATTTCCAGTCTAAATACTTTAATACCATGCAATTTATCTTCCCAAATAAAATAAAACTACTATAGTCTAGTTAAAAACAAACAAAAAAAAAACCCTAAATGTGTAGATTTGCTTTACAACAATTATTACAAGGTATTATTAAGCATGGTCTTGCAGCATTACAGTCATTGCAAATTTTGACACTGGCTCTCATGAGCATGCATATGAGGCCATCTGCTTGTGAAAAGGAAAACCCTTCTTTGTAAATGCAAGGTGACAGTTGGAGGTGAAGCTGTCTTTTGAGAGCAGTAGATATGCCTGTATGTAAACACTCTGTAGATAGATTTAGTTCAGTACGGTCTACAGATTGATGTATAAATTCTATGTATTTGTGAAATACCATCTTAAGACCTCACCTGACATCATCTTACTCCCTTTGTCAGTCTATCAAATAATTTCTAACAGGATAATAAGTCCTTTAAAGCAATATATTTCTTGGGTTGGTATAAGTCACTTGAATGATTATAACAAAACTTCCTTGCTTGAAAACAAAATTATCCTTTTCCACAGTGGAGGAAGATATTATGATTGCCATGTGAAAAAGAGACATCTGGTCTTAATGAGATTTATCACAGATAGGTCAAAAAGCACATATTTTCAGGACTGTCTTCTCCTTCTCTTTCCAGCTGTTCATAGGAACAGAATGCCAGAAGTATTCCCACAGAAGAACATCAGGCAGAAGCCTGGAAAACTGCTCAAAGCCTAGTAAAATGGCTTAATGCAGAACTCAAGTACATGCAATGAAATTTTTCGACTACCGTTTTCTTCCTGAATTTACATCATAGTTATCCCATGTTATTAATTAATTTATAATGGTGCATTTTTGACAGTATATCTAGTGTGCAGTTCTTATTATTAAAGTATTACAAAGACATGAACATGCAGCTGTGGGAGTTACATTACCTAAGTCATACATGTAAATAAACTTCCTATCTCTTTAATGTATGGTCTGGATAACCTTTCAAAACACTTAAGGTAGCATCCTGATTTTTGAGGGTGGATTTTTTTGGCTTTCAGTAGATTCCTGTCATTAGACATTATAAAAACCTTTCTTTAACTCAAATACAATGCAAAATAATCCACTATAAAGCCTGTTGTGCTGTTCAAAAGATAAAACACATATAGATATTTAGGAAGGAATTTAAGAAGTAATTTCTTTACTAAATTCTCTCAGAACTGTTAAGTCTTTTTAGTTCACCTATATTTCTCCCCCAAAACAGCAATTACTGTGTCTACCATATTTGGCCTTTTATGTCACAAATGACTCCTTTAAAATAATAAATGGGTCACTAGAGAAATATTCATATAGTATAGAGAATATCCAAATGGAGTATTTGGAATCTGAAAAATAAGTATTTCTAAGCTATTTGATTCCTGGTTATTCAGGCAGGAATTTGTGTTCTAGATTTCACAATTATTGTTAAAAACTACATTTAGGATGGAGCCATCAAAAATTACAATAAAGAATGACCTTTCTTATTACCGTATTTAGCCTATTCTTTCAAAAAAAAGTGATCAACTGACAAACTATGGAAGTTATGATTGGTTTTGGCTAAAATCAGTAAGGCACAGAGCCATATGAAGAGGCATATTGTCAGACCAAAGGTAGAACTAGTCTAATAACTGTCCCCTAAAAGTAGCTAAGAGCAGACTTTTAAAGAAGAACACAATAATGGATCAATCATGGAATTATATCTCCTCAGAATATCTTTTTTTCTGTAGTTCATGCCTCAAAACATCCTAAACCAGGAGTAGTGTGATTTTATCTAATACAGCTTCATAGATATTACTTCTATGTTTTTAACCCCATTTATAATTTTACCACCCACATCTTGCAAGAAGAAATTCTATGGTGTAATTGCATATTATGAGAAGAACCACCTCTGTTCCTTTGTTTTGAACTTGCCATCTGTTAAACTACTTTGATTTCTTTATTTCTTATAACAAGACATCTTACTGGGGGCTAGATGTAGGACTAGATGTCCTATTAGATGACTTGTCCTATTCTTGCACTAGTGTTCTCTGTGAACATTTTCCACACGACTTATGACTTACACAATTTATAATATCTTCTTTAGTCAACCTCTTTCTTTTTTTCTTTTAAATTGAAGAATTCAAGTTTATTTAATTTTCCTCAGCAAAAGCAATTGCATATTTTCCTTTTTGTGCCAACACAGACAACTATGGGAGTTAAGGATGTTAAAAAGTAAGAAAAACCTTAGTAGATAAGATTAAATAAAAGATTTTCCTAGCCTATATCCTATGCTTGGCAATGGATAACATCAGATGCTGACAGAACAAAGCACATATGACATAGTGATATTGTCCCTTCCACCAGCATCTTTCAGTGCAAAACTCCTGATCCTGAGTTGATATTTTTACAGCACTGGTAAGACTTCACTGCTAGGTCTCCCTCCACAGTGAAAATTTACCACTTATATCCTGTTTTCTGTCATTTAGCCAGTCTGCCACCTATGTAAATTATTTTAACCCTCATAGATTCATAGAATAGCCCAGGTTGGATGTGACCTCAAAAGATCACCTAGTCCAACTATCATTAAAAAGAGAGCCTAGAAGACATTATCAGAAAGGGACCCTACATTAGATTATTAGGAGCCTAGATGAGGTTATCCCAGTCCTGCTTAGTTTACTGATCACCCTTTGGTGATGGACCTTGTCAAATGCCTTTTGGAAATCTCCATAGACTGTAGTGGATGGATCACATTTCTATCAGCTGGATTTCTTTGCAGCTACTGATAAATTGGCCCTATAGCAATAAAGACTCTGTTCTTCATTTCCAAAATAATGTTGAGTATAACTTTCATAGATATAATTTCACTCAAGCCTACTTAGCATGTGAATATATTTTTAAATAGCAGTGGTCACAGAAGTAATAATAATATATCTGTGAGAGGAAGGCCTATGTTTAAAGATTTCCTGATGGCCTGTCAGAACACCTTTTAGAATCTTGCTTGGTTATGTTAAAAAATTTAGCTGGATGAGTACAAGCACATAAGCTACTTCTTATACTGTTGAGAAAAAAGCTGGAACCAAGGGCTGCCCCTCCTTCCCTTGGGAGCTGCTTTGAAGTTAAGACTGTGCCCCTTGGCTCTGCCTACACTCTTACCCTTGATGCCAGTACCTCCTTCACTGTGGCCTGTTCTTGTTGCTCCCTAAAATGTTGCAGGTGGAATTTTGCTGTGGATATACAGAACCAGACAGAATATAGGGTGGAAGGGACATTAGGATGTCAACACTGGTCCAACCTCCCACTCAAAATAGGTTAAACATTGAAGTCAGATCAGATCACTCAGGTTATATCCAGTAGAGCTTTGAAAATCTCCTGGAACGGAGATTTCATAGCCTGCTTGGACAACAAGTTCCAGTGCTGGATTACTTACACTGAAACTTTCATTTAATTTTTTAATTTTTTCTTGAATCCTTTGCATTTTTTTTTTTGCCTTTTCCTTTTTTCCTTTTTTTGGTTGTTAAAAAGAAACACTCTCTGATCTTTATGTTCCAGAGTCAGTTGTCTGACATGTAAATGTTTACAATTTAGATGTCTACATATATATTATTTGAATAGATCATGTCTGCTAAGCAGGTCTATAAATTCCACTGGTTTAGGTTAGTGACACATACATAAAAACCTAATGTCTCCTAACATGTTTTAAGTTGTTCGTGGCATCCATGTGAACTGTCCGTTTTCTCAAAGGACATTTGGGGGATCTGTAGTCATATTCAATAGCAACTGCCAGAGAAGCAGGGTAACTAAGGTGCTCTCAAGTGACAATAGGTACCTTGTGTGTGGACAACTGAATCAAATTCATTAACTGTATTATTGGTTTTCATTTGACTATACTCAGACTTTAGCCACTTAGGTCACTTGAGGAGACCCAGATTTAGACAATTAGTTACAAGTGTCTACAACCTAGAGCTGAACCTCAACTTCAAAGACAGGTGTCTGGAATCTGAAATTTATCCCTATTCTAGCAATCTGTTTTCCCAACTATTTCTTATTTTGCCTGAAAATAATATTATTTTTTAAATGCAGATGAATATAAATGCTGGCAGGAATCTGGCAGTTTGGGAAGCATTGACAGAAACATAAGGAATTTTGAATCAACCAAGGCACTTAAGTTTCCTCTTAAAGTAAATGAAACTTCCTAAATATATATTTCTGAAGTAAATTCTTATTACTTCAATTAAATTAAATTTTTAAAATTACTGTAGAAGCAAAGAGTGAGAAAGATTGAAATAAACATAAACTAAGCATAACAATTTACACTACCAAAATTTTGTTCACTTTGAGTGGGATGGTGTGAGCACTTGCACTCTGGTAAGTGAGGTGGCACTGTAGGGTGCAATACTCAGGGTGACAGTGCAGGAATCACATCTTGGGTGTGCAAGCATGAGCTTGTGGGTGGTTTCTCAGCAGTTTATCTGTCAGCAAGGTGCTGGGAGTGGCAGGGGTGCTCTTAAAGCCAGAGCACCCTCAGTACCCACAGGAAGGGTGTGTATAGAAGGGAACCCCCACTCCCTGGGCAGTGGGGTGCTAGTGACCTGCATGGCCTGTATCTATGTGTGTGAATGAGTGTGTATGTATCTGGGGGTGTGTTTGTGTGTGACAGAGAGAGAAGATCATTAGCTACAAAAGGGTGTTTATAAGTATGTAGGTGTTTATTGACTTTTTAAAATGTCTAGTATTGCAGTTTATCTCCTGTATTGCTGTTATTGACCTTGAATGTGTAGTTCATAGAATCATAGAATCATAGAAACATTAAGGTTGGAAAAGACCTCTGAGATCATCTAGACCAACCGACAATCCAACAACACCATGTCTACTAAACCATGTCCCAAAGTCTCACATCCACACGTTTTTTGAATACCTCCAGGGATGGTGACTCCACCACCTCCCTGGGCAGCCTCTTCCAATGCCTCACCACTCTTTCAGTAAAGAAATTTTTCCTAATATCTAATCTAAACCTCCCCTGGAGCAACTTGAGGCCATTACCCCTTGTCTTATTGCTGGTTACTTGGGCAAAGAGACCAAGACCCTCCTCACTACACCCTCCTTTCAGGAAGTTGTAGAGAGCAATCAGGTCTCCCCTGAGCCTCTTCTTCTCCAGACTAAACAATCCCAGTTCCCTCAGCCACTCCTTATAAGACTTGTTCTCCAGGCCCTTCACCAATTGCTTGTTAATTACTTGTCATTAATAAATCATTAAATTACGTTGATCAGGATTTTGTTTAAATTACATTAGCTGAGAGTTTTTTATCTGTGATATATATCCTGAGGTTCTCAGATCTTTGTTGTGGATAGCTGGAATACCTATTTAATTTTTTTCATCTAAAAATGTATTTTAATTTCATAAGATGCAAATATAAATACTGTCTGCCCTGTCAGACCCCAAAATTTTAAAGTGTAACTCTTGATATTTCTGAAAACATTAGTTCCACAGATCTGTATTTCAATATTGTTAAGAAAGAATGTGTGAAAGAATTATAGGCCTACTTCAATAGCCTGCCCTATGGCATCCTGCCTGGCCTCCAACTAGTCCAAAGTGTCATAAATTATAGCTCTATTTACATCTCTTGGACACACTGTTGTATTTCAAATAATGTTAAACATTTCCATTTGGACAACTACATCAAGCTCTCTATCAGTACTTAAAATAGGACCATTTACACACAATGAGAAAGATTCCTGCAGAATGAGAACTCTCAGCTGGATACAGATTCATGTAAAGAAATTACTGAGAAAATGAGTCACAAATGTACCATTGAAACACTAGGAAGAAAATCAGCATGACCAAACCACTCTGCGGAACAAACTTGCTACTTAGGTTAAAAAAGAAAGAGCAGTAAAATGGGAAGTTTTGTGATAAACACTGAATGACTTACAGGTTAATTTAATGTTTTTCTCCCTGTAGTGATATACTTCATAAACTAAGTATCAAAAAGAAAACAAATTTGTATTTTAATTTGTGATAAAATTATGATAGGTTGGAAAAATCAGAGAAATATGTAGTACTCCCTGCAAAAGTAAGATCATAATTATTTAATATCAGAAAACCCACAAGATCCTATCACACCAGCAAGTTTTGCAAAACCCTTTTAATCCCAACAAACTCTTTTATCAGGCCTATGCTTTTAGTTATTTCAAACCTAAATCTATCAAAGATACCTAACTGCCAAACTGGGAAATCAACCTGCAAGTATTTAGTCAGCATTTGAGGTACAACTCATTAAGTTTCATTTTGTATAAGAGACCTAAATAAAAAGAAGACTTTGGGTAGAAGAAAATGGTTTAAATCCATACGGCAGTACCTTTGGTTGTATCAGATTACATTACAGGTGTCTGAATATTTCATTTTTTGACTCTGCAGTCATGTCACATACTTTCATAGGTGCAAAGGTTTTTCTCCAGATTGAAATATTTAAAATAAACTTCATATTATGTATTTGACAATGGGGTATGTTCTCTATTGCTTCTGTTAAGACACAAGGTGCAGAAAAGCACATTAGAGGGGAGGAAGAGGCACAGGTGGCTTTTTGCCTGGACTTTGCTCTGCAGACTGAAGTAAGTGCTGGTCCTCGCAGCAGCTTTTTACATTGCAACTGAGCTGCTTTGCATTCCAGACTTACTTTAAAATAAAACACCTCAGCTACACTTCTCCCACCCTGTTACATTCCAGTTGCTCCCAGCACACTTCTGGACAAGACAAACTAGAGAGAGAAAAACATAAAGTTTCTACCTTATAGCTCTAGGGGAACTCCTATAAATTGCTAATCCCATGTGTAGGAATACAGTGATGAGAATCAAAGGTAAACAGTTTATAAACTTACTGTTTCAGTAATAAAAAGTCCATTCATATTCACCATCCTATCTGGAATGCCAGATAAAATAGCTTTTTTTTTTTTTTTTTTTTTTTTTTTAAATTCTATTCGCTGTTAGTGACTCGTAACACATTAGAAGAAAAGTGAAATTGAAATCTGATTTAATAAGAACAATGGCAAAACTCAAAATTGAATTCAGGTGTTTATATGACCAGTTGTGAAATATTAATTTGTGTAGGATGTCATATCCCTGTAGTGCTAAAAAGATTTTTAAAAGTGTTATATCCAGGAGACAGCTTGAAAACAATGAAACCTTGAAAATGAGGCAAAATATAAATTCTTCACAGGCCCTAAGCAGACCTTCAGCATGTGGTGAATTTTACTTTTGATGCACTTCTGTCTAAATTATTTTGGCTGCCCCAAGTTTGTGATAGACTCATTTTGCTCAAAATTTTCCAGTATTGAAAAAAATTACATGGTTTGCCCAATTTAATTCAATGAATGACCTGATAGAGGTTTTCTGTTTCCTTCCACTAGCATGTGACAGGAAAAGAAAAATAAAGTATTTCTTTCTTTTTATTTTTTTTATCTAGCATAAAAAGAAACTTCTGCAATGTTTTAAATATTGAAGATAACATATTAATGCAATAAAATTGTACTAATTTCTATTGTTGAAATAACGTTTAACAAAAGTAAAACAAAATGAAACAAGCATTCATTTTGTTCATTCTGTTTTTAGATCCTCAATCAAACTAGATATGTTACTAAATAAAATAAATTTAAGGAGGTAATTATCTTCAAGTTTATTTCAATATTTATGCCATTGGAAGTGTGAGATGGAAAGAAGAGGTCATATTTATATTAGGTCAGATGATAAGACTGGAAAAGGCAGAAAGCTTTTGGGCACAGTCTCTTCATATATAATTATATATCTATGGCTACAACATATTGCCATTATTATATTATTTCCAGAACTGGACACAAAATGGTAGAAATATGAAGAAGAAAGGCCTGAAAGCGACAGAGATAGTCACATAAAGAGACTAATTTACAAAATGAAAAATAATTAGTTTAAGAAAATAAAAAAATATAGTATATACAGTTCAGCAACTCCAGAACTTGGGACTGAGGATCAACTTACTTCTGATCCATAACAAGTCCAATAACCTTAATAATACATTTTCCTAAGAGTAAAAAAAAAACAGCTCTTCTCATCAAGTACTTTGAAACCCAGGTATTTCAAAGGACACAAATATAAGCAAATGCTCTCAGAGTAATTCCTTGAGATTATTTGAGACTTTTTCTTCTTTCTTTCACTGTTTTTATATCCCATCCACCGAGTAAGGGATTCTGCAGCCTGCTAATTTTATGTGCATTCGCTCCAGACATTCTCCTTCATTACTCCTTCCCTTCCTTTTCCCTTCCTCTAAATTGCTCACTTTATTTCCTCTGTGTCTCATGTCCCCCCTTTATATCTTTATTCCTTCAGAAGTATATTAGGTATACATATATTATGTATATGGAGTAGATATATGTATATATACATATATTAGGTATACGCAGTAGAGGTGAGTGAAATAATTTTCACTAGAAAAGACTTAGATGTTGTGGTGTTGAAGCTCTTAAAAAAACTAATATTGAATAGAAAAAATGCATGGTTGTCCTGGTTTCAGTTTAATTCGGAGTTCATTTTCTTCCTAGTAGCTGCTATAGTGCTGTGTTTTGGACTTAGTATGAGAACAATGCTGATAACACACTGATGTTTTAGTTGTTGCTCAGTAGTGTTTAGTCTAGTCAAGGACTTTTCAGCTTCCCATGCTCTGCCAGGTGCACAAGAAGCTGGGAGGGAGCACAGGCAGGACAGCTGACCCAACCTGGCCACAGGGCTATTCCATACCACTTGACATCACGCTCAGTATAGAAACTGGGGGGAGCTGGCCAGGGGCAGCGAACGCTGCTCAGGAACGGGCTGGGCATCAGTCGGCGGGTGGTGAGCAATTGCATTGTGCATCACTTGTTTTGTATATTCTATTATTATTATTATTATTGTTGTTGTTGTTGTTGTTGTTGTTGTTATTTCCTTTTTCTCTGCTGTCCTATTAAGCTGCCTTTATCTCAACCCACGGGTTTTAGGTTTTTTTTGGTTCTCTCCCCCATCCCGCTGGGGCAGGGGGAGGGTGAGCGAGCAGCTGTGTGGTGCTTGGTTGCTGATCAGGGTTAAACCACAACAATGGTAAAGTTGCTTATAATTAAACTATAGGCATTTTAGCTTACTGTCATTTTTTTACCTATCAGATAATATAATAATTAATTACTACAATTAATATTTCCAGTTGAGCAAATAAAATCTTACTTGAATAAACAAATCCCCCTAAATACCCTATTTCAGAATATTTGATTTTTTAAGCATTTGATTTTTACCAGCTGACACATCTTCTTCACTGAGATTGCATTGAGAGTCTTTTCACTAAATATGGCTTCCAATTATAAATTTTGTATCTGGATTATTTTAATTGCCTCCATGTTTTTACTGCATAAGAGTGAGGTGAAGTTAGGAATCAAGATGAGGAATATGAACCGTGACTGCTAGATTGCAACTCATGAATTGGGTAAGGAGTCTGAGCAGCTCATGTTTTCAAATATTCCAGTCAGGCTTTCCTGTAACACAAAGATGTGCGCATTTATAGTTTTGTAAAAAACTCACCTTGTCCTTTCTAAAATGTGTATTCATAAAAAACATAACGTTTTCTTAAAACACTGTACCCCATGTCCTCCCTCTCCATTTTACTTCATCGTTATTGCTGTTGGGAAGCGGAGAGTCTGTGGGAATGTTAGTAAGGGTTGATAACAGTAACAGCAAAACAAAGTTAGTCACTGATCACAAACGTAACAGAAAAGCTTCTTAAGACAAAAAAAAAAATATATCCTAAGAAATGAAAAGTTCAGAGGAGCACTGGAGGAAGATGCATTTCTAAAAAATTGTATTGTATAGCAAATGCACAAGATTTCTTACTCTGCGGCTGTCATTTTCTGGCGTTGACAAAAAAGATGCATTTCAGTCAAATTGCTCAACAGAACAAATAAGAACACTGACTTTAGGCATCCTTATGTGGTAAAGAACCACTCACAGAGGCAGCAGGAGGTAGTAGACTGGGCAAATCATCTGGACAGCTTGCTTCCTCTGCCCCTTAAATGATGTGTACACCCTTTCCATTTTAAGTACACAGTGCCCCTTGAATTCAGGAATAGGGATGGATCCCTGGGTGCCTTCTATTCAGCTGTAATGGTGACTTCATCCCTACAATAGCTTCCTATCTGGGCTTTTCATTTTGTGTACTAACAAATAAAATGGAGCAAGAAACATTTTCTGGCATAGAGATCAAGTGGCATGGAATATATCTTTTCATGTATTCAAACTCTCTGCCCCTCAGTAAGTTTTACTCTTCTATACCACCATTTGGTAACAGTCCCTGTAATTTTGTATCCCCCCAAACCGTGATGGGGTTGCTTAGAAAAATGCTACTTGGACTGTAGGAAAACCATATCATAGGCCAACTTGATAACACAGGTGAACATGGACCCCAGAGCAGCACTGGCTGTAGTTTCTTTAATGGTATTAACTTAAACTTAAGGGCCTTTTTCTCATCGTTTTCACCTTGTAATTAGTTAGCCCTTCCATAACTTAAAAGCCAGAAAAGGTGAGGGCAAGGAATTAATAATCCTGATTTGGGAGCTGAATAATCTGAATTCAGTGCAGAGCAAAAGGAGGAAGAGCAAACACAGTTACTTCATGTGACTTTTCTGACTCCTCCCTACAGGGACACCAGGCTGACCTCATGGGCAAAACAGACATGTGTTACTTCAAGTTTTATCAGAATCTTTTCCAGTCATTTAGTTCAGCTAAGTACCTATGCAGCACAGGAGCCAGAAGAAAGGATTGTATGTCCTGGCACAGTTTTAATACTAAGAGCTAAAAGAAGAGACAGCAGAGATAAATAAGTCTGAGTATTCCACATCTAGTAGTGTGCACTGGAAGAAACACCAATTTCTCATCTAATAAGAACTTCATACCTCTTCTTCAGGGATACCACAAGTTTTTAAGGAGGTTTAGCTTGACAATAACAACGTTAGCTTAAATATCAGGCTTTTAATTGCAGATTTCAGCAGCTTGTAGTCATCCATGCCGAAATGACATCTATAAGCTGACACGTAGCTATATGTATTTAGATTCCTTTCTGATAAAGGAAAATACATGACAACCTGTTCCCCTGTCTAGTTTAACTGAAGTGTTCCTTTAAGAATGTAAATATCTGAACAGCTCACCTATTAATAAACCAGAGCCTTGACACTACTGGGAGAATGACGGACTCTGGTGTAGTCTAAATGATCCTATCATTTCAGTTACTCAGTCTGCTTTTATCAGGACACAAAATAAAAAAAAAAGCAAACTGATTTCTGTTACCATGTGCAGCTATATATTGGGCTGGATTAAGCATTATTTTGCACATTGCTATCTATCTTTCTATTAAAAGCATGAAGTATTCTGAAACACATTACGCTGTATGACTCTTCTAGCCGCAGAGCAGCTGTGCTAAATTATCAAAGGAGGATGCACAATTAAGCAGGATCTTACTAGTACAATCGAGATCTGTAATTAAGCCTCTGTCTCCATAGACACATCTGGTCTCTGCCTCTTCACTGTGCTCTAGAATCTGAGATTTACTCTTCTTTGGCAATAATGTGCGTGTTGCAGCAGATGGGGGGTTGGGTTTGTGTGTACACTGGGCACTACACACAAATATCTGTGGGATCAAGGCTTTAGTGTTAATGAACTAAATTTCAGAGGAGGACTTCATTTATCTTCCTAGGATGTTTTAAAATTTCCATTAGTCACATATTTGCCTGTATTTATTTGCATGTTTTTGAAAAAAAAAAATGCATATCTGAAAACAATGGAATCATAGACTAAATCACGCTTAAAATAATAGCACAATTGTCTGTGGAACTGTTTGGGTTTTTTGAAGTTCTACGTGTTATGTAAGTAATGTGGTAACACCTACATGCTAAAACGATTGTCCATTTGTATTCTGTGTTTTCTTATTAGTTAGAATGCATTTAAAATGTGTTATTCGGTGTTGCATATATTCAGTATTGCATATATAAAATAAAAATATACATATTATACATCATAGATTAAGGATCAAAACCACACGACTGGTAATTCAAAGTAAACAGGTTTTAAATTGTGTCTGTTCTATTCTCATACTTGTACCAATACAATAAGAGATGCTGCCACTTACACATCACAGAATCAAAGAATGATTTGGACTGGAAGGGAGGGAACCTTTAAAGATTATCCAGTCCACGCCCCTGCCATGGGCTGCTCAAAGCCCCATCTAACCTGATCTTGAACACTTCCAATGATAGGGTATCTACAACTTCTTTGGGCAACCTCTTCCAGTGTCTCACCACTCTCATTATAAAAAATGTCTTCCTTATGTCCAGTCTAAACCGACCCTCTTCAATGTAAAACTGTGCCCCTTGTCCTATCACTACAGCTCTGTGGTAAAAAGTCTTTCTCTGTCATTCTTATAAGCCCCCTTTAAGTACTGAAAGGCCACAATAAGGTCTCCCTGCAGCTTTCTCTTCTCCAGGCTGAACAACCCCAACTCTCTCAGCCTTTCTTCAAAGGAGAAAACTTCCAGCCCTCTGATCATGTACATGGCCCTCCTCTGGACCCGCTCTAACAGGTCCATGTCTTTCTTGTACTGGGGACCCTGAGGCTGGATACAGTACTCCAGGTGGGACCTCACCAGTGCAGAGTAGATGGGGAGAATCACCTCCCTTGACCTGCTGGCCATGCTTCTTTTAATGCAGCCCAAGATATGGTTGGCTTTCTTGGCTGTGAGCACACATTGTCAGCTCATGTCCAGTTTTTCATCCACCAGTATCCCCAATCCTTCTCCCCAGGGCTTCTTTTAATCCATTCATCCCCCAGT
>VZTL01067232.1:0-14483 GCA_013400535.1 Scopus umbretta | reverse complement strand
TGTATTTTTATTTTTTAGGTCCAGACAGAAGAATACGCTTTGAGAATAAAGCTTATTGTGACAAATGAACTCTGACAGGCTGCATAACATGACGAACCTTCCATTTAGCATTCTACATCTAGGCTAATTGCTATAATTAGGAAACCTCTATTGCTGCTGGCTTTAAAGTGATCAGCAGCAGAAATGCAGCACCTAGAAATCTGATTACGAGTTTATATTCTGCAAGGCTTCCAAAAATTGTAACACACTACACAATATTCAAAACTTCAAAATAACCTTATGTAATACATTACTCCTAGTTCAGGCTAAGATCACATCCAACCTTTTTTGGGAGAAACACTGGATTCAGAAGTTCTCACTCCTACTTTGGCCCTTGGATTAAAGCTGAATCAATGCCCTGATCTGGCCATAGTGCATTCTCAAAAAATCAGCTGTCGAAATGCAAGCAAGTAGGTAACACATCGCAGACCAGAGACGGGATAAATCTTAAACTGGTATTGCTGCCAGATGTTTTGCAATATAAACCTTGGCATATATCAAAGATAAGTTCTGTGACAAAAGATCATACAGCACCCTCTTGTTCCCCAACTCTGGCCTGAAATTTGCTGTGCATTAAAGACATACAGATAAGTAACTGTTTCACTATGCATTTTCTCAGAATGCCTAACTCTATTTGAAAAGTTCAATTAGTTTATGCTTGCAATGTGATTTGAACAAGTGAACTGTTACCGACTAACTCAAAAGAGCTAGTATTTACTCACCTTTGTAGTAAAACAAACAATAATCAGCAAGCACAAACCATCGTCTTTTCCATAATCGCATTCCAGAGCTATCCTAAAATGCAAGAAATGTGATACACTTTTCATTTAAGGAAAGTTAACAGCTTATCATGCAATGCTGTACCAGTGAGTAGTTTACCAGACGTTTACCTAAATATAGTATTGATAGCAAAAAGAAGTGGTTTATGTTTTAGCAAAATATTATATAGTAACAAAGGTAAGAGGCAAAACATCCAGCTATAAAATAATCAGGGTAGAATACTCAAACTGCTAATTTTCCTTAAGTAATTAAACTCACATCCCAACCAGCATTCAGGTTAGCCTTATACTCAACCAATGCATATTTACCTAGACAGATTTATCCTGCAATAAAGAAACAAAGTATGCATTTGGATGGCACAAACTCCAACAAGGATTGCCTGTAGACCAAGATGAAAATCAGTACACAGCTGTGAAGTATGACCTCACATTTCAGACAATGATCCCCTATAATTCTCAATCTCCCGTATGTTACCCATGCCTAAAATGTAATTTCATCAAATATTCCTTAGGAAATAAGACAGGGTACATAATGTGCAAATTTTAATGAAGTATAATATGTCTGTGGAGACCTCTACATATATATATATTGCTCTCAATATATATATAATATATATCACCTTGTCAAAATGAGTAATATGTAAATTGAAGATTAATTTTAGAAGCATGTAAAATTGCCAGACTGTAACCTAAGCAAGTACAACTTATTCACCTGATATAGGCTTTGATGAGACAGCAGCATAGAAAGCATTTTCAGGCTTTAAGTGCTTACAAGTAGACAAAGGGGACAGAAGGAAATAACTAAAGGAATGTTGTATATACTATTTCCCTTCTTCTTTCTGCAGTCATATTAAGCATGCAAGGACTTCCTTCCCTTTCCTTTTTCATGCTACAATGCTGTCAACACATACTGTGTCTGAGTTCTGATTCTGCCCTGAAAACTAATGGGTAGTGAATGTCAACAGAGTTGATAGCAGAATACAGCGTTCTGTGCAGGAGGAAGTGGATGGCTGTCAGCAATTTCACTTTCCTGCATATGTAGAATTGTAATTGTAAGCCTTAGACTTCACCCTTCTCCTGCTCATCTCTAAACCTAGCTGCTGGATCTCTGGTAGATAATCTGATGGACACTAACTGCCAGATTAGAAGCAGGGAAGTATTCTCAGACAACAAGCAGCTTTATTTACTTTTTGCACTCAAGGATGTGCTTCTGTCAGCTTAAGAGTTCAAAATGCAGCAGCTGTAAAATTCTGTTTGTTGGATGAAATCCTATAATCCAGCTTTTGCTTGGACACTGCTCTTGGTGACAGCCATGTGTGGTGAATAGGTCCCTGTCTCCCCCTGTCTTCTCCCTCTTGTTTCTGCAGAACAAAAAGCATATGGGTTGGAATTAAGCCTTTGATCAGGGTATAAGGCCATAAGCAAGCAGACGGAATAAGGCCTTCACAGCCAACCTTGGGTTTATAGTGTGTTCTGAGGAAGATTGAGATCCCCATAGCAGCAAGCCAGCAGGAGAAAACAGGGAAAATAAACCAGATTTAGACAACAAAGTTATAGCCTCAATATTTAACCATGACAGTGATGCCCATTTATTATTGTTTCCAACTGTGAATCGAACCTGTACCTGAAACTTGGGTTTCACACTTGCTGAGCACAAGCCCCTCGTTACAGAAGCTTGTGGGAGTACCCAACATTGCTCTGCATCACCAACATTCAAACTTCTGTTTCCTCGGTTACTTGGAAGGCACTTACTTTTACTTGATGATTGTATTGAAGTATGTGAACAGAAACAGATGATTACATGCATACCTGTTTGTGTAGCCAGCCTCTTACTATAACAGGAACATTGGGATTCCTCCTGATAGCTTGTTCCCTCTTTCCAAAGCTATGAACTTTGTTTCCAGCCTTCACGACCTGTGAAGAAGTATAATGTAGCAGGAGTTTTTAAACTGAACTGGGACTCATTTCATATTACAAATAACCTCACTGCACTAATTCACACTTCATTACACAGTACAAAGAATTTATAGCATTTTCAAGAGCAAGTGAATAGACAATAACTTTTACAACATAGCAAAGTCAATCTCCTACTTCATCAGTCCCAGGACAGTATGCCAACTCCCAGCTGAACAGCAGCAGCACTGATGACTGAAATCTGAAAGGCAGAACTGCTGAGGTTCTAGTGTGCTTGGGAAGTATTTTTGAGTGCACTACAAGAGCTGATGTAAGCCTCTCTCTGCAACATGGTACAAGTCTCTTACACAGGACTTGGTGCTCATGAATCCTACTCTCACAGTTTGTTGTTTGGGTTTTTTATTGTTGTTGCTGTTGTTGTGTTTTTGGCTTTCTTTCCTGTTTAAATTCCAACAACATTGACAGCTTAATAAAATGCTTGGACTTTGACCCTGCAAACAAAAAGAGAAGACATAAAGTGGCACTGCTAAGGAAGAGACCTAGATGGCAGTAAGTGGAAATCACAAGTTCTAGGTAATGGTTTGTGTTTTACTGCAACCTCGGTTTTGACTGACATGGGCAAAACTATTTCAAAAACAAACAAGGAAAGCCTATCAGTCTGTGAAAAAGACAGCAAGAATCTCTGGATGAATAATCTGCCTGTTCTTTTCCAGTCTCAGCACAGTTTGCTGCTGCAATTGCTTTAGGAACCTGAGGTGCACAAACCACCCTTACAGATGCTCCCAACTTCTCCAAGGAAAGAGCTGTCCAGATTCACTCTGTCTCCTTCCTACAATGTCTCCTATGTTTTAATCTCTCCTCTCAGCTAGCCAGGGTACTGATGCTCTGTCAACTGTAGACAAACAGCAGCTCTGGAAATGAGCATGTTTGTCGTGTAAGGGATGATATCATAAAAATATCTCAGTGTACTGCTTCTGTCAGTCAAGCAACATCTGGACTAGAAGACAGAATATATAATAACAAAATATTCTAGCAATATATGATAACATTAAATATTAATTTTGAGGCCAGGATTTACCAACCTGCACTAAACTTCACACATTTCGGTAGACATAGGCACACATCTTAATGCAGGATTATGAAAATAGCAATAATCAGTAAGGAAAAAAAAATCTACTTTTTCTTTGGCGCTAGAGCATATAAAATAACAGTGTAGATTTAACATTCATAAGGAAATACCAAAGGGCAGATTTTACTAGGTAGTTTCCCTGAGGTCTGTTTACCAGGAAGCAGCATGCTGCTTTCAGCTCTGTTGAGAAGTCAGGTGAGCCGCATGTCACGCTCATTGCTGTGGAACACCCTGACGTTTAGGAGACAGGAAGAATGCCAAGTATGGGCTTTTCCCTAGGAGTGATGCCTCAGGAGACCACCAGAGCAGCCCAGCTGTCTAGGGCTAGCACAAACCTAACAGGCCAGGTTGTAAGCAGCAACAGATTTCTGAGAAGATGCCCCTGCCACTCAGCTGGCAACAACCAGTTCACAGTAAAAGCCAGGTGAGGACGGCATCACCGTGATCTCCCAGCCCATTTCTCTGCCATACCTGGGCTAAGGCACTCAGCTAACGGGCTGCAGAGCACCAGATTTGTGCAAACACAGCGTGTCAATTACAACCACAAAATCTCTCTTGGTGCTCACTCACAGACCTGCCAGCAGCAAGTCTGAGACTAAAGGAAGGAAGAAATAAGGAGTTAGGCATTTTGTGTTTGCTATTGAAAATACTTCAAAAGATAACTTGTGAACCTGTGTCCAAATATCACTTTAAATGAACACACAAAGATGTATCATGAGGTCAGCCAAGCTCTGGATGATCGTACGATCATCAGGCCAAGCCATACATATTTTCTCTTAAGAAAAATGAGAAGTAATCAATTCAGTCCAGATTTTAAAAAACTCTTGCCAAATGTTAGATGTAACAGCTACATTACAAGGATGATGAAAAATAATGAGGCCCAAACTGTTTAAGGCTCTGAAAGTCAAAAATCTATGTTTTGCACCTGAAGAGAAATCAATTTACAAAATGTACAGAATTTAGATTCCTAATTTTTCTTTCTCATATTTATCCTAGGAAGGGTGGATGAATGGAGGACCAGTTAAAGTATAGCTGATCTAGACTGGCAGCAGTGTTTAAATTTGATTTTTTCATTGGATCCCCTGTCAGTGATCAAACACTTTGATTTTCTGACCTTATTTAGTTTTAAAAAAATGCAGACCACAACGTAGAAAAGTCATCCTTGGACTTGGTCAAAAGACCAAACAATTTCTATTACATGGGAGGGGGAAAAGTTTTCCTAAGGCTGTGTATTCTATATCAATACAATACCTATAATAGAAACAAAAAATCATTTTATGGTGCTTTATGTAATTAAAATTTTCATATCATCTGTAGTATTAATCATCTCATTCCACTATGGAATAAAACAAAGCATAACAGATACTGAATGTCAGGCTTTGCCTCCACTGGCAAGAATAAAAAGTTAGTTTAAAAGAAAAGGTATATATTTAAAACTATTTGTCTGTACTGCAGTAGTCTTTTCCTAACTTAAAATACTGTGATATCATTGTTGTGTCTTGAAAAATGCAGGTCAGAGCAGCTGCCTCTGTCACTGAAGACAAAGAAGTCACTTTTGACTTCATTACATTTGTTATGCTGGCTTGTTTGTGAATGACTCTTAAGTTTTTGCAAAAAAAACCCCAAAATGTCAAGAGCCAAAATTTTCAAATCCCTTTTCATCACTGCATCATCTTCTTCCTTACAATAGCCTCTAGCTGAGGAGGAAAAGCTTCTAACTTAATTATAAAATGTGTTTTGTTTTTCCCCCCTAAAACTGGACAGGCAAAAAAAAAAAAATGTAAACAGCCTTTCACTTGGAACAGATTTTCTAAATAGCAAAAAGGAAGACTATATCTTGGTAAAAATATGCATATATATGCACATAAGAGAACACATAACTTAACTTTCAATCTACAGGGAATTAAAAAAAAAACCACCAACTCTTCCATTCAAAAAATCTCAGTGTTTCACTAACAAATGAACTCATGAATCCTTTCAGTATCTCTAAGTACCTTAGACACAATCCTTATTTTTCAGATAGGAAAAAACTGAAACTCTTAGAGATTCCTGCTCTTGAGCATTCATCTACAGCGGCCCTGAACTAATCCCTGTGCTCTACACTCCAGCTCCACACAGTCCTACAGAGCTGGCCCCACTGCATACCTGTCACCATTGCCTGTTTCTCTCAACTGCTAGACATGTTCTTTCTTTACCTGTAACCCTCACCAGTTCATCCTGGAAAAATACCAGCAATTATCAGTGTCATCAACAATTCAATTAATTCTCTGCACAGAATGCATCCAAAACCCACTCTCAAAACGTAGACAGTAATATATACATTACATTACTATCCTTCGCACTTTTAACTTGGCCAAAGTACTGTGTAGCACAGTAACATTTACAAGCTTCCATTCACATCAGATGCTTTAACAGACTAAATTCCAAATGCACCTTACTCTCAATTTAGAAACAGATCTTTATTCCTCCATATCCTTCATTTGTCATCAATACAAATGGCTTTTAATATGATTAATAATGTAATTGAATTGGCTATGAAGAAGCAGATCTCTGGGACAGAGAATGCTTGTGGTTTATCAGCATGCCCTTCTGCTTTTTATTCCCTCAACTCCATAACCCTCAAATTCCAAAAGGAAGGGTAGACTGCATTGGTCTAAAGTCTGCAGATGACTTATTCAGACAGTGCTAGCATCAAAATGGTGGGGCCTACCCCAAGAATCTATGTGCATTTCTGCAAAACTACCCATCTCAGGTGTCTTACAAAATGAAGCCTTATATATTTATATGCACATCAATAAAACAATGACATTTTGATAAGTATAAGCCTCGTTTTGGCTTTTTTCTTTTTCTTCTTTCCAACATGCTCCTCTTGTTGTACACTGTACAACTGACATTGCTGGACAGAACATGCAAAATTATCTTTCCAAACAATTACTTTTTATTTCAGAAGTTTTATTCAATCCAAGTTCAGACTTGAACACTGCAACAAGCAAGCCAGAAGCTTTCATCTCTTTCATCTTGAACTGAGAATGACAAATCTGCTGTACAGTTGGCAGCTTATGCTCCCCCTCCACCCCAAATGTAGCAATTCTTAGCTGTCAATTTTCTGCAGAAGAATCAAGTGGAAACCCAGGTACCTGCTCCTGCACTTTCTGATTTGGTACTACTTAAATGCACATAGCTCTATATAAAAATCAGTTCAAATTTGGCCGGGATTCCAACAGTATACCTACACAGTTCTGTGATTGTATTTGCAGGACAAAATTATGAAAGCATTTCATAAAAGATAATAATTAGCTATGGATAGGCTAGAGACCTTTGCCATGACAAACAGAGAGTGTCTCTGGCTTCATGACAGTCTCAAGCCTGGGAACTCACTCTTTGAAAGCATGATTACGGAATTCATGGGAAGAAAACACCTAGAAATAAATGAAAGGATTTTAAAACCTACTCTTGACGTGCCAAAAGTCAGCCTCAAAATGGAAGACACACTTTACAGCCTTTGTTCTCATTACTAGTTCACTTGAATTAATTTTGTGTTAGGCTGTGAAGGAATTTAACAGATCTCCTCTTGACTCTATAACACGAGAGGAGTGATTTCAAGATTGGAAACACATACATGCTTTGCTTCATTGTTGCATAAGAAAGACATTGGTTCTCTGTCTTAATCCAAACTCCAGTAAAGTATTTTTATTGAGGGCCCGCAGCAGGATGGACCTTACATAAACAAACTTGGTCGAGAAGAAAAGTACAGGCAAGACCTCTATGAGAGCTCTATTCAAAGTCTAAAGCTGCCATGTATTAAAAAAAAATACCACACCTGGGAGCCTGCCAGAAGCATGCGTGGCCACACTTATACTGGACTGCAAACAAAATAGAAGGAGAGACCAAAACCAGACCACCTGAAGTTTTGGGAGGTGATTCTGGGTATTCTCCAAGCTGAGCATTACCCTCTCCTGTAGCTGAGTGGTTCTTATGCCTCCAGTGAATGGTAGTGGGTTGTATCCAGTCACCATTTTTGATCTCACTGTTTTGCAAAGCCTGATTCGATCAATGCAAACACGTGACAAAGGGAAGCAGCAGGAGCAGGTGACAGAGGATGCACACTTTTTGGCAGAAGTGTGATCCTGGGTAAGTTAAAGCCAACTGTGTCACTGGAGAAATCCCCAGCTCAAAGCAGAGAATCAGGTCTCCATTAAGTTTGCTGGTTTTAAGAGTGAAAAAATGAGCCTTTTCCCTCTAATGCTGTCTTAAAAAAATCAGAATAAGAAGGATAAATACAGTAAACACAAATGCCCAAATACTTTGGTAAATTCAAGTGTTAGAATATCAAAAAGAAATATATCAAGTCATTCAGGTAACCTACTGAGTTTACTGTTTTCAGTGATAATTTCATCTAGCACTTTAAAGATAAATGTATTCTTGAGATTTGACACATGACAATCTTTGTGTTGGTCCAATAACCTATACACTTTGGATCTAAAAAAATAATTTTAAAAATTCTTTTTTTTTTAGCTTTTCATGAAATTGTTATCACCTTCTCCAATATTCACCCAAGTAATTCAAAACATTAGAAAAAGATTTTAAGTGATTCCAACTCAACAAAAATATCTTAGCAACCAATTTGGCAAAGTCCTTTCTTCAACTCAATTACTTAACAGCTTTAAGAAAAAAAAACACATTTGCATTTAAAAAAAAAAACTCTGAAGTTTAAAAACTGCAGGCAAAATTAAGAAATCTATCTTATCTCTGCTAATTCTTCCAGTATTTTCTTTTTTGCTTCTTTTTATCCAGCCCCCTCCAATTCTCACTGTACTGTAATTTATTGTAAGGTCAAAGAAGCATTAAAAAAGCTGGTGACACTTCAAGTACAGCTCTTTATTATATTTTGTGCAATAATAAACACAGGCCCTTTGTCAATGCCAAATAATGGATTTTTCTATTATTAAACATTCTATGTGTAAACTTGGTGTCTGCACTGTTTGTGCACCACAGTGACGGCAGAAAAGTATCTAAGTTGTTACTGAGAGAAGGAACAGCAGTAAGGTTTCACGGAAAAGTAAGAACTGCAAATTACAACTCCTGGTATGCTGCAGTACTTTTTGCCGTATACACTGGACTATCAAAAGACTTGCTGGAATACTGGTATTAAATATACTTACTTCCATTCTTATGAAACCTCTCAAACTATATGTCACAATAATCACTATTTTTCAAATCATCATTCAACATGGTCATATGGGTACACAGTGCTCCTATGCTGCAGAAAGGTTGCTGCCTGGGTAGAAGATATTACCTCTTATCTGAGGTAAGTTATTAGACTTCCGGGCTAAACCCATGGCCCTATTAAAATCAGCTTTAAAAGAGTATTGGATTTAAAGCGAGGGAAGGTCTAATCATCAAGCTGAAACAATAGCCTTTTTCCTTTACCTTAGAGCCAGGTTTTGTATCAACAGCAGATGTGGTTACTGCAGTGGATGTTTCACTGACCATGCTTGAAGGTCTTTGGTTTATTTGTTGCTTGGACATAGATGAATTCTGCCTAGAAAACAAAGAAAAAATTATAATCTAAAGCACATTGTTTCAAACAGTCAGCTTTTCTTTTTTGTATTTAAGATTCACAGTGAGCAAATGAATGTCCGGCTAGTCAAACATTTCCCATGCATCTGTAATTTCCTTTGCACCACCCCTATTATTTTGATTTCAGGTATTTCTCAAGCAGATGCTGCCAGTGACATCTGATGATTGGTATTTATGAATGTATCAGAAAGAAGAAACCTGCCAAATTGTCTGCAAATCCAACAGAGAATCAAGATATAATGAAGAGCACTCAGAGAAGATAAGGCTAATGCAGAGAAACTAAATTGTGCCCAATTTAGAGGCTTGGCTGCCAACCTGTGGAAGTGCCAGTACTGGGGAAGGAAAGATAGGAATCAGCACTTTGCAATAATAGGCTTCTTATTTAAAATCAAAGTGAGACTAGTCTGCTGTTAGATCTCCCACTAACTTAATGTTAGATATTTGAATCTGCCCAAAATATGATTCATACTACAACAGGAATTATTAACATACCTTTTAAGTGAAATGGTGCAATTCATGGCAGATATCATTAAAAATAAATAACTTCGAGTCATACTAAGATTCAAAAAATCTTGATAACTAGCTCAGATGCAGATACCCATTTAAAGCATAGGTGAGATCAATCCTACCGTAAGAACCTATTTGACAAGTAAAAATTCAGTACAGCTGCCCAGATGAAGAAATGAGAGGATAAATGGAAGTGCAAAATCTTGTGGAATCCCATATGCAGGTTCTGAAGAGAAGCCTCAGCAGCCAAGCTCAATGCCAACTTGTGAATTGAACCCACAGGTGGTATTTTCAAAAATCATTAACAACAGAGTTTAGCAAATTGTATTTTAGGAACAATTAGCTATACAGCCACATCAGAAGAAAACAAACCAAACTATTAACAACTTATGATTTTCCTCTCCCATCTCAGTAAGTCAAAGCCATTTATTTAAAACGAACAAACAAAAAAGACAAGACACACAAGCCATGCCAAACATTACTGTTGCTACCACTGAAATTCAATCCAATTCTGAACACAGCAGAGAACAGAGTAATTCTGAGCAATTATCACTCAGAAGAACAGAGTAGAAGAGTTTCTGATTGTAGTAGCTCAACACAGGGTTTAACTGAGGACAAGGCATTTGCCACAGTGGTAACTGTTCCTCAGTTACAACCTGAACAATTACCTGTCCAAAAGCTTTTATAGTTGATTTGGTGTCAGGGAAAGCACATTTTTCCACTTGTGACCACGCAGTTTCAATTAAGCTTTCAAGGAAATAACACAGCTTTGATCCCATTTCCTTTATGCCTTGCTTATCTGGCATAAATCCCTTCTTTCTAGTTTTTACATATAAGTTCAGGTCCAAGATATGAGAACAAACTAAGATAAGACCCTAAAATCCCTGGTCAGCCTTTAACGCACGAGAGCTTCATCACATCAGTTTGAGCCAATTCACCTTACTTCGTATGGACCAGGTACCCTGCTTCAGCATTTAATCAGCTTTAGGAACATCCAGTTTCAGCAAAGAGCAGATTAAGACGCTTCCCGTATATAATGCTGCCTAAGCTATTTCTATTGATCAGCCGGTCTTATTATCTGCTTTTGACTCTGTTCTCACTTGTTACCTTTCCGCACTATAAAAACTTTCAAAACAGGTAGAAAATGCTGCCTGACGATGTGCCTCCATTTTACTTGCAAAACCATCTTACTTGCCTTTTCCTAATATTTACGTATCAAAAAGGTTCTGCTTCCCTGCTCGAGGCAACTAAACAGAGAGTAGGTATTTCAAGGAGGGAGGAACACTAACAGAGATGTGACAGTCTTCTACATTGCCTCCTCAAATTGAATCTAAAATAGTAGATTTTGTATCATTTAGAGGGCCACTAGAAATGAGTTGCACAAGTATGAAAATAAAACATATCCAAGGAAAACATTTGGCCTTAGAAGACACAAACTTCCTCTTCTTCCCTTGAGTTTTAGATTCTTCACAATGTCCACCCCAGATACTATTGAGTTTTATACTGCAGGACAGCCGCACAATGCATGTGATTTTCCAGACACTCACTGGGAGAAGGAGGGAGGAAAGGAGGAGGTGGAGGGAAGAGGATAGAGCACATAACATACATATATTCAGAAAATCTGTAGGCTTTCCAGACTATAGATAATCTGACTAGATTACATTTATTGATTTTATAGAGTAGCTATTTCAGAGAGCTAACTTTCTCAGGAAAGACAAAAATGAAAAATAAAACTTAAGTTTCAACAAATTGGAATTAATTTTTCCAACAAAAACATTAATATAGCAAGATAAATAACCCCAGAGGAACAGCTTTAATCTACCAATCAGGGTAGGCAAACTCAGATTGAACAGATTTTCACTATTCCACAAGATACTGTTTCACAGTAGGTTAAACATACTGCAGTTTAAAAAAAAAAAAAAAATATATATATATATATTTAGAAGAACTACAGAGAAAGATAAGCTTTATAGGTTTAACCGTATCTATACCTATAGATATCTTATCTATATCTATAAGTAGACCATCACTATGAGAAAATCATAATCCAATACAGAACAATAAATTCATAATTTCTAAGCATTTATAATTTGGCCATTTAGCAATTTCTCTTCCATTTGCTACTGAAAATTATCACTGCCAATAAATCAAGCTTTCCTTTTCTCATAGTACCAAGATTAATGACGAACTTCAACTGGGAAAAGAACAAATTCACAATGAGAAAAATGTTTTTTTAAAAATGTGAGGTTGTTGCCATGAGGAAGAACTCACATAGCCAGCAAAAGAGACAGTAAATCCAACGAAAGAGAAAATACATTATATTTCTCCTAAAAAAAAAAAAAAGCCTTTGGAAACAAACACTGGTGATTCAAACTTTCTCTATGTGAGATGTAACAGAAAACACCAAACAATACTGAAAATTAAGTACTCCTATATAGTATTTCAAGGATAAAACAGATTTGCATGAAATCAGAACACAATGAAACTGAAGTATTCAAGTATCTTAACAGCTAATTAATATTCTCAGTCTGTTTTTAAAAGCAAATAAAAATATGCAGAATATGCAGAATTACCTCAAACTTCCCAGCATGTTAATGGAGTTAACACTATCCTAATAGTGTTTACAGATTAATCTTTAAAAATAAGTGACTATAGCATTAATTCTATGCATTCAGAAACATTAGTTCAGAATCACAATTACCAAAGATGTCTGATAATATCTGTTATTCAAGACATCCCATTCTGTTTTCATAGTGCTGTTTTTTGTCTATTTTCAGGATAGTTTTCTTACTGCCTCTCCCAGGTGTGTGCACACGTGCAGAATTGCAGTATGTACATTCGGAGCTCCAGCGCCTTGTAAATCTTTTTAAAATACTTGAAAATAACACTCTACATAGTATCTCCTGTCAAGCAACTCCCTGCTCTACTTAAACAGTGCTAGTATGTCTACAGAAATCACATCTACCAGCTAAAAGAATTACATGGCCAATATTTGGTTTATTAAAAAAACCCCACTTAACACCACAAAAAAAATTATTACACCAGTAGTCCATATTGAAAATGCAATACTCACGAGGAACACATTCCTTTTCTCTGAAGGATCATAAAGATTAGTCGACTTAGAAGATCCACATTCATACCAGCAACTTAGGTGATACCAAATATGACACAGTAACATCACGTCAATCTGGTTTTAATACCAATAAATCTCCTATTCAGCCAGATAAAAAATTAACTGTCCTAGTATTTTTATACATGTAAACATGGCAGATGATTATTTTGAGGTTGTTTGGGTTTCCTCCTTTCTCTCCACCTGGTATTTTTGCTGCTATAGTAACCAAATGCAATAGACAAAATAAGATGGCTCTCTCCCCAGAGGTGATACACAGGCTTTATCAGTCACACAAAAAACAGGCAAAAAAGAGGGTAACAGTCATTGGATTAAGCTCCCAATATATAGATATATATTTTCTATATTTCCATATTAATAGAATCATAGAATGGTTTGGGTTGGAAGGGACCTTTGAAGATCATCTAGTTCCAACCCCCCTGCTGAGGGCAGGGACACCTTCCACTAGACCAGCTTGCTCAAAGCCCCAACCTGGCCTTGAACACTTCCAGGGACGGGGCATCCACAACTTCTCTGGGCAACCTGTTCCCAGTGTCCCACCACCCTTGTAGTGAAGAATTTCTTCCTTATATCTAATCTAAATCTACCCTCTTTCGGTTTAAAACTGTTACCCATTGTCCTATCACTACATGCCCTTGTAAAAAGTCCCTTCTCTATCTTTCCTGTAGGCCCCTTTTGGGTACTGGAAGGCTGCTATAAGGTCTCCCCAGAGCCTTCTCTTCTCTAGGCTAAACAACCATAACTCTCCCAGCCTGCCTTCACAGGAGAGGTGCTCCGGCCCTCTGATCATCTTCGTGGACCTCCTCTGGACCCACTCGAGCAGGTCCATGTTTGTCTTATGCTGGGGACCCCAGAGCTGAACGCAGTACTCCAGGTGGGGTCTCAGGAGAGCCGAGTAGAGGGGCAGAATCACCTCCCTCAACCTGCTGGCCACGCTCCTTTTGATACAGCCCAGGATACGGTTGGCATTCTGAGCTGCAGCCACACCTTGCTGGGTCACGTTGAGCTTATCAACCAACACACCAAAGTCCTTCTCCTCAGGGCTGCTCTCAATCCATTCTCTGCCCAGCCTGCATTTGTGCTTGGGATTGCCCCAACCCATGTACAGGACCTTGCACTTGGCCTTGCTGAACTTCATGAGTTCCACACAGGCCCACCTCTCAAGCCTGTCAAGGTCCCTGTGGATGGCATCCCTTCCCTCCAGTGCGTCAATGGCACCACACAGCTTGGTGCTGTCGGCAAACTTGCTGAGGGTGCGCTCAATCCCACTGTCCATGTCACCAAAGACATTAAACAGCGCTGATCCCAATACCAACCCCTCAGGAACACCACTCATCAGTGGTCTCCACTTGGACATCAGTTGACTGCAACTCTTTGATGCAACCATCCAGCCGATTCCTTATCC
>VZTL01067225.1:0-16229 GCA_013400535.1 Scopus umbretta | reverse complement strand
AAATTGGCTCTAAACCCCAACAGTGGCAGTTGTGGTTGCCTACTGTATTTCAGATCTTCAGTCTCCTTTGTTCTATTCCCACCTCAAGCCTCAGCAGCTGTAAACAGCTGTGAAAGAGTAAAACATATTAGTCTAATCCTACCTGCATATCTGAGTCTTGAACAGTTTTGCAGAAGAGTTCAGGCCACACACAAAGTAATTCAACATGGCTCTGTGATGTCTTGTAGAAAAACCTTACCAGTTGAGCGAAACCTGCCTGCCAGGAAGCCCTGTGAAGTCTTGTCATCATCTTAGATCTCACACTTCGGGACCCCAAACAGAGGGCCAGGGAGTAATTACAAACCCAGCGACTGGTCTCATTACTCAGTCAAGGCACCCACTGACACACTTGATCAAAACCTCCTGGTAAGCCCAGCTGTGCTGTATTTTTCCCCCTATCAATGCATGGCAAAATGACTTCTCTATATTTTAGCTTTGCCTCAGGCTTAGTGTGTCTCTGGTAAATGTTATGCTGCAGTTGTTGCCTGAGCTGCAAATACAGTGCCGTTCTGCTACAGCTGAGGTATTTCTCCTCTAGTGAGTTGCACTGATATTTTGATGCAATGTTCAAACATGCACTGTTATGCTGGTTGCTGTCTTCTTGCTGGTTGTATGTCTT
This sequence comes from Scopus umbretta, assembly GCA_013400535.1. Lineage (NCBI taxonomy): Eukaryota > Metazoa > Chordata > Aves > Pelecaniformes > Scopidae > Scopus > Scopus umbretta. The sequence continues at coordinate 15,571 of VZTL01067225.1, read as the reverse complement.
CTGGGATGGTTATGTTTTGTGGCCAGCACCTTCATGAAGGTCAAAATTGCTTTTCTCATACTCCCTGCAGAGCTTGGCATGCCACTGTTGCAACAGCCATCTATGTGAACGCTCTTTGCAGTGACTGTGATCCTTTGCTCGCCAGCTCAGATTAGCTACAAACTGTTAGCAATGGGTGTTTTGCATTTGGTATATCAAATTCCAGGTGTGCTTGTAATGTGAATGTATCTGGAAAGATCTGTCCCCTTTAGTCATAATTACAGTTGTAGTGTACAATCCTGTATGAAAATTTGCTGCAGTAGGGTCCAAACATTATATTGATGGGACCATATGACAACAGGTAGCTCCCTCCCTGCGATGTAGGTAACATGGGAGGTTGCTCCATAGAAATCTGGGGTGGTCCACATCAGCAGGTAGTACCAGGACATCCAGAGGAGCAAAACTAGTGTTGCAGTGAGAACTTTTGCACTGGTGGGCACTATGGGACATGGTGACAGCATTTGGTTGAGGAAACCTGGCTTAATCTCTGCTTGCCTTTCAGAAGCTCGACTAGGGAAAAAGACCAATTTCAATGTGGAAGAACTCTTCTGACACCTGGGTGTAAAGAGCTTCTTATTCCCCACCGGCCTTCTTATCTCCTGCTGCCAGATGTAGTGCTCTGAGCACACCAGGCTCCTGTCTCAGCTCTGTGTGCCAGGCATTGTATTCAGTCCCATTCTCTACTTTAAAAATGCCAAAGAGACAGCACTGGGCATAGCCTTGAGTGGTTGGTAGGTTCAAGAAAAACACTAAAATAATTTCTGTGGTTTATCATCTTAAGATCTACACAAGAAGGGAAAAATATTTCGGAATAAAACTCGCAGTAGAGTATGCTTTGTACTACTGTATGCATTTTAAGAGTCTGAAAGAGCTTTGCTGTTGCTCTTTGTCTGCTTATACTGCAGCTTTTTTCTCTTAGGATTATCAAACACACACTGAACAAATAACCAAGGTACTGCATGAGCTTGATGTAACAACTTTCATAGCACATGAGTTACTGGGAGCATTGATTCTTTGCAACACACTGGACCTGATCGCCCGGTGAATCTGTACCTTCCAAAACAAAAGCTTACTGAAAGTTAGCCAAATACCTGTAAAAATTTCTATTAGTATTATACATATAATATTCTCCAAGGATTCTTGTTATTGTAGCTATAAGATAAATAATATTAAAAAATGTTTATCAAATGAAAGTGCAGTTAGGAATAATTATAAAATCATAGTAGAATTTCTAGCTTTTTTGAATATCCTGAAGTGAAACCAATGAGGTAGATTAGATTTCTGCTCTTCCCGTGAACAAATATTACTGATACATCTTTCATAAGTTGTAGACTGCAATGTATGTGGGCTGTAAAGTCCTGTCTCTTTGCTAGTGCATTCTTCAACAGCATAGACCTTGGACAGCCAACTTCGTTTCAACAGCAGTAAATTAGTAAAGTTAGTCTGGCCTGAAACTGTTTGGTGATTTGAAACAGACAGGATTGTCCTGCTACAACAAAAATACTTTATTTCATAAATTCATTGTGATTATTGCAAAAAGAATAATGCCGGTATTGTCATCTTGAACTCTTGATATTTTTTGTTGCTTGTATTTAACAGTTCATTTTTTTTATTTATATGAATTCTGTTCTCTGAATTAAAGCAGAGTGACAATGTTCACATTAAGTACTTGGGTCCGAAGAAATAAGTAAGGAACTATGAGCTCTAATCTGTCTCCTTAACCAGGATTTTAGTCAGCTTCCATATGTTCCTCTGGTCTCTTGTCCTTAAAATAAGATCATTACCTCTAATTTGCTTAAAAGACTCACTGGTCTTGGAAAGGTGAAGGACTGCACTCAGGAAAGCTGGAGAACACACAGTCTCAAAAAGGCTTATGAGAAAACGGTACTAGGAAAAGCTACGTATGAAGTCATAATCATTTCCTTCTGCTTCAGGTTAAGGCTAATCAAGAAGATTTAAGTGTGATTGTCTTTATCTAGATACCAGTTTGACTTACAGTTTATATAAACCTGCCTTACCCATCCTCTGCAATGTGAGTTAAAGCCCACTGAAGTCAGTGGAGGTTGGAGCAGAGCCTGTATGGATCAGGGGATCATGGAAGAAAAAGTAGTGTCTGGCATGAGTTTGTCAGGTGAGCAGTGCAGATCTTGTAGCTTGAAAATCTGGGTGCAATTTGTTATCGCACAGCCCCCATATTTTCCCCCAAAGTATCATTTAAATAAAGACTATATTAAGGCATCCATAGGCAAGATGACAGTATTACAGTTTCACAGTCTGTCACAAGGCCAAGGCTTTCTGTATGTTGGTGTTTGGCTTGCAAAAATAACACTACTCGAATGCTGTTTTCTAGCAGCACAGAGGCCACCAATGATGGAAAACAGCTGAAAAAAATGAACTATGGGCTACCCTTAAGGGTAGTTTTCATTCTACTGCTAGATTAGAAAGACACAAAGTGTTGTTTGGGCAAAACAAAATAGCTGGCAACTACAGTAGCTCCTCCATACCGCCCACAGCAGTGCCTTTGAAGTGGAAATTCATGTTTTTGTGGCATTAGAGAGCTCTAATCCATAAGCTCTGCGGTCTTCATGTTCATAATATTAGCCCAATGAAACATGCAGAAGGGCAATCCTGAATACAGAGGGACCTCTGCACATTACTACACCCACGGGTTTTTTCTGGTTTTAAGGAGTGCCTAGGTCAGTGTGACTAGCCTGGGTTTTTGAGGGCGCTTGGCGCCATGGGTGCTATCACTATTTGCAGCTCAGCACTTGGACAAATCAACCGCTGGGTCACATCAAGCGCAGCTTATTAGTGCGTGCAAAGAGTTAGGCTGGGTGACTTGTGGCACTTCACAGAGTCATCTGTGGCTGAGGCAGCGATAGAAAAATTGTAGCCTGGGCAGCATTAATCTGCCTTAACCATGAGCTCATCCTTTCTGACTCATCCACGGTGTGCTTTCCAGTTCCTACAACAGGCACCCGAGTCATTTTCAGTCCTTTTCCTTGCACAGCCTTGATTCCCTCCGTGAGCAGCTCCATCCTGCGAGCTGAAGGGGGAAGGTCCTGTGCAGAGTGCTGCCTATGAATACATGCCACAGCCCATAATAAAGCAGGTATATAAGCACACCGTGATAAGGCTGCAAGGGCAATATTAATTCTCCCACCCCTTAATTTCCAAACACTTTCCTTTGCAACCCTTTTTTCTTATACACTCTCTGGTGCATAATGCTATTAAGTGCAATGTCTCACCTTCCCATACTGAACAGTCTCTGCCACGTAAGTAGTCCAAAAATGAATTAAATTGCGCTTAATCAAAAAATGAAACCTGCACTGCCTGGTATATGTAAGTCAACTGCTTCATCTATTCCATTTCTTGCTTGGAGGATTTACTATGTCTCCAAATTCCTGCGCTGCTGCTTCAGAGATTACCATGAAGAAAGGTAATAAAATGCAGCCAGGTATAATATTCTGTGGTATAGGCAGATGATTACAATTATACTTTAAAATATCTTTCTGTCTTTATACAGAAAACATTACACTCAAAATTAAGTATTATTTTTATATGATGAAAATCAATGAAAACATGTGATGCAAGTATGGGCTTATACAGGCATGAAATAACTGAATGAGTCACACGACTCCTTTTGATAATATGACATCTTTTTTTTTTTTTTACTTCAGTCTGTCACAGCTCTTTAACTTCATCCTCCCTCAGATAATGCTATTTGAATAAAGGGTTGTTTTCATGAGAAGTCTTGTGACAAGGAAGAGTTATATTAAAATGACATAGCTAACAGAAAGGCAGCATAGTTCTTTATTTTGTATGTGATGTTGGCAGTTCAAAACCCTTGAGCTGGTCATATACTTAGGAACTGGTTTGCTTCACGGCTTAAAAATCCCAACGTTTTGCTTTCTAATGCCTGAAAATAGACAGGACAGCTTAGCTTACTGCTTCCTCAGAGACTGGTGAGAATTCAGCTAGCTCGAGCCAGACTCAAAGCCAGATCCCCACAGATTTCAAGAGAAAGTGGGTTGGGATGTCCACTATTTGGAGAGCAGCTGGGATGCCTTTCCAAAGCGTTTGCTTGACCCAACACTCAGCTAGGATAGTCTTGAGGGAAAAAACATACCTTTTCACAAAGTTGCAAATGGACCTGTGGAAGAGAAGTGCTGGAAAGCAGGACTCTCCTGGCTGAAGTAGCAGAAGTGGGGACACTGCATAAAAAGATTCTTACCGTGTAGAAAGATTCTTACTGCCCACATCAATTCTGATTCATCCCATGGAAATGTGTAGAGATATTTTAACAGGTATGATTAGCACTTTGTCTTGGTTTGCACACCTAATCACAACCCATCCATTTGGAGAGCACTGGGTTTATTTCAGGCAGTAAGGAGAACTTGACAGATAAGGTAGAGAACATGTATATTGAACAGTGAATCCTTAAATACTCTTATGAACACTAGTAAAAGCAAGTAACAATCTTCAAACGAAAGTAAACTGTTTTCTCAGGAAGAATTTTGATCTCTGCCTTTTTCCCAGGATTTCAGTGATACTTCAGCTTTCTATGAATATCAGCATGAATATTGTATCACATACAGTCATTGCGAAGTTCTCTCTCTACTTTTCCAACTTAATTATACAAAGTAAAATATAGCTATAGTGATGTTTCCTACATATAGAAAAATAACACACACCTTGTATAATGCCTTACTTTTAGGAGATGAGAAAATTTCACCTGTATTCCAATTCGGTGAAAATGCTGAGAAGATATGTAATTCTTCAGCCTATTTTATGGACAGAGAAGATGCTGAGGCGGGAAAATCCAAAGCCTTGGGACATACTGCTCAAGCTCTATGAAGAAACAGATGGACTCTGTGGGCTTCAGTCTTCATATCAGTTTTCAGCTGGTCTTCCATCTTCATAACAGTTTTGAATTGTTATGTACCTGGGTTCAAATACCAGAAGTGTATAATAGTTTATTAGACTAAAATCTTGCACATTGCCAGCTTAGAAACAAGTAGTACATAGATGATTGGGCATATTTGGAAGTAATAATCAAAATAATGGCAGGAATTCTCTTTTATGTGAGGTGACTTAACTGTGATTGGCAGTCTCTGTTGTCCTGAAAACTCTATAGAGAAAAACACTTAAACTCAGGACAAATCTGGTACAAACAAATAGTTCCAAGTTCTCTTACATAGTTATTCCCAAGTTTGTATGGCTGCAAAATCACCCATGCAAAGATATTTGGCTCCATGTGTGTGAGCCATGACATTGACATCTGTCATATCCACAGGTGCTCCCATAAGGAGAACTACTTTTTTTTCCACTTTCCCAGGTTAGTAGTTTCTTAACACTCATTGTGACCATTTTTGCTTGCCCAGATTGACACTATTGTCAGAGCATAAGCAAAAGTATTTACAGAGTGCAAAATGCAGAAAATCATAGAGTATATTGCACTTGTAGTGGCTCCTTTCACATGGTTCAGGATCTCTCTGTTCAGGCATTATTGCTTGCTATTTGCATTCAGAAACTACACCTTTCTGACTGCTTTGTGTTTCTTTGAAAGTTAATACACTTGATTAGTAATAATAGAATCATAGAATCGTTAAGGTTGGAAAAGACCTCTGAGATCATCTAGTCCAACTGTCAATGAAAAGGGTGTGTGTGTTAATATTCCATTAGGTTATTTAGTAATGCTTATTCCTAGATTTTATGCAACAGTTTGGCCGTATTTTTTTTTAAGTTGGTAAAATATGTACGTTTATCTGTGCATGTATCTATTTAGGTGTACCAACCAGCAGCTATGTGAAAACTGGAGACGAGCTCAGTAGTGTTTTAGGGGGACCTAAGGTATCAGAGGATTCTGCGTCTTATGGCAGATCTCCTAAAGCCACCCACTGAGCCACCTCAGCCTTCCCTCTATCTGTTTCAGATCCCTGCAGGAGCAGAAGATGGCATGGCAGCCCCAGGGCCACCTGGAGAGCCGGCATGAGGTCCCACAACAGCACACAGCACATCTGCCAGAGCTCTGCTACTCACCTTGCAGCATGCCGGGTGTTACCTCCTCACAGGTAATAAGAATTGTGTTTTCCCTGGTGACTTCTGCACATCCTCTGCAATGTCTTTATGTGTCTCTCCTTGCCTCCCGCTAGCTGACAAGCTTCTGTCCCCTGTGGCAGGCATTGCACAAAATGAGCATGTGTAACAAGAAATCTTGGCCTGGTCTTACAGCTTTGAGATGCACAGGAACACCGATGCAGAAAGCAGCTGGCAAGGCAGAAAATAAATCCCTCTGATCACAGAATAGTGGAGGCTGGAAGGCACCTCTGGAGATTATCTAGTTCAGCCTCCTTGTTCAACCCAGCTCATGCCCAGGCCCATGTCCAGATTCACTAAAGTTTTTAAGATAAAGGTCAGAATAATCTCCAACATCTTTTAGAATAGCTTTAAAAAAAAAAAAAAAAAAAAAAATCATGGCTAAAACACTTCAAAACGCTGCAGGTTTTAGGGAGCCTATTCTATTAGTATTCTCAGGGCCAGTCCAGAGGCCCAAGACATGTACCAGAACTTGCCCTGCAAGGGCACATGGTGTCACATAGATCTAACTCATAAAACCTGGGTAGGTAAACTACACTGACCCTTGAAATTCATAGTCAAAGTACTAGAGGGACAACCCATCTAAAAGTAAGACAGTTTAGTGCACCTTGAGCCCTAAAGATCTCTGAAGACAGGGAGAAGAGGCATGGAGCTCATATTTAGAAAAATAAATCTTTATTATTTTAAAATATAATAAAAGAAACGGGAAGAATTAACCCTCCGCTCCACAAAGTAATTTCAGCACAATGCAGATACTGACTCTGAAATACATTGATCCTTTGTGAAAGCATGGAGGACCCCTTGAAAACAACCAGTGTGATGGAACGGCATTGTGTGATCTGTTGTCAGGGCAATGCAAAGCACTGTCAAAGTGTTTCTGGAAATTCAAGCAGTTTGTATACCACATTGACGTAAAAACACGTACTCCTAAACGTCTGTATGAATGCACCTGCAAACAAGAAAAGACTGTCAAAACCTGCATCTTATGAAAGAGATACTATGTGGTATTCTGGAGTGTATAGAATGGTTTAATTATGAACCAAAGTGAGCGGGTTTTAGAAAAAACACCTCTTCTTTTTTCTTGTCATGAGACATTGCCATATTCTACCAAATGAAAAAGGCCAATCCCTCCCCACATTCTTATAGGCATATTTCAGAGATATTCCTCTCATGCTTAGTTATTTTGCTGTGGGGAGGGCTAGTTTGGGGTGTTTGTTGGCATTACAGAATTGTAAAAATGTCCTATTTTACTAATATTAAACAGCAGACAAGACATTCTTTAATTTTGGTTGTTTCTTATGAGGGAAACAACAATCTGCTGTCTGTGGCACAGAAAGATGCTTTAAATTCCAATTATTGTAAGACCCCATAGAACTAATCTAGGAGATAAACCAAAAAATTATTCTGAAGACATTATTGTTACTATAGAAACATGCCTAAATCCAGAACTTTGTTGTGAGGTAAAAAGGGACAATTTGCTTCATTAATCATTTTCACTCTCCTGTCACTACTTGGTCAATGGGGGCCCTGGCAACCACAGCACAGAGTCACAGAGGGAGGAAAGCACCTCCTGCCCTCTCCAGAAAAAAACAGACTGACAGAGATGGAAGTTGTTCCTCAGAGCTGGGGTTGAGGGATCCTTTCCCTCAGCCACCAGGTTGTGTATTACAGAAAGCGACACCAAAACCAGTCTTACTCACCTTCCACCAAAAGACAGCTACAACTTTGTAGTTATTGCTTCAAGATTAAAAACGTCAGCCTGAACCTCTTGTGAACCTGCAGTGCTGGCAGAGCCCTGAGCCCTGTCTTCTTGCATCCTCAGACCAAAAGGGACAATTTTTGGATTCGGTGCTCCTTTATGCAGTTTTTCATTAAATGGTGGACTGCATTGCTGCAGGAGGTCACTGGGGCAAGTACTGCAGCATGAATTTTAAAAGCGGGTGGACAGCATTATTACTAAAGTTTTATCTAATATAGGAGCACAGGGAAAGCTCTAACTAAATCCCAGGCTTCAGAGAGTATGCCTGCTTTCCTCTGCCACTCCACCACGGCTCTCTTTTAGGTTTTAATACCATTGCACATATGCTTCCACCTTGCCCATTGTCATTTTCCCAAGAGCCATCAAAGGCAGTCCCCTACATAGGCAAAACACCTCCAGGAGCCAGAGATGGTCTGTTATTTCCTTTAGGTAACTTTTTAGTGATTTTGTTACAAAACAACAGGTTTTGTAACAAGCCAGGTCTTTGGCCAAACAGAACACAGGCAGATCAAGGATGTGCCTGGGGTGGCGTGCAGACCTGCAGTGTTTTTGCTTCTGTCTCTCCACGGCAGCTTCCAGAAGCAGGGTCACGCCAAGATGAACATCAAGAGCATTGGCCTCCATGGCATCCCTTGCTGGAAGCAAAAGCTGGCTTGCTGAGGTGACAGCCATGCTCTCTGGCAAGTGCATTCATGTGGCTGCATTGGATTGGATTTAGAAGTCAGGGAGGAGCAAGGAGCACCCAAAAATCTGTCTGTTGAACTCCCCATTAAACTTTTTACATGCTCCCTGCAAAGTAACACGGAAAATCTTGTGTGAAGGCAGGAAAGGACCTTTAGGTACAGCTCCTTGTGGCTGAGTTAGAAAGGAGAGAGTGCTTGCAATGGCCATTTCTAACCTGGGGTTCTCCCAGCTTTTCCAAGCACCCAGGCCTATTAACCAGCCACATCCCCACACTCATGACTTCATTTCAAAGAAAGAAACACACTGGCATGTGTCATGGAAGATATCTGAACTGCGCTCCATCCAGCCATGTCCTTAGCCTGGCTGTGCAGGAGGCCAGGGCTCACCATAGACCTGCTCAGTTGAGGCACATCACCACACCTTGTGTCACCTGCACATTGATGGACAGTATGCCATTCCAGAGGGAGGCAAACTGAGCTGCTGACTCCTCTCGGCACATCATGAAAGAAGGTAAAATTATGTGAAATTATGCAAAAGCTGACATGATTTCAACCATAGTTAAGCTCTCTTGGAAAAATCTTTACAGGGTTTGATAAAGATTAAACCAGTAGACTACTTGAGGAACTATTGTCATAACTATAGAAGTTAATATAGAATACCATCCCTATTGAGCTACTTCAAGAACACCAATTTAAAAATACAGTTGGAAGGATGATTTAGGTTTCCCATGGATATTCAGTAGAATTTCTAAGGAGATCTGCGAGGGAGAAAACCCATTAACTTTTTAATCAGACTCTCTGGGAATCCCCCATAAATTGATTAACATCCAAACCGGAAAGTACGTGACTTTGCCTCTATTTCAGCTGAGAAGGAGCTTATTTCTAGCCTTCCCCCAACTCTTAGTCCTAAAATCTCTTTAGAAACTCACAGTCCTTTCTAGAAAAGATACACAAAGTTAGGTTTCAGCCAAAGCCATAATTAATAGTCAAGTAACCAGGCTCACATAGTTGCTTCATTTTTCTGTGTTTAATAACATTTTACCATATAAATATACTAATATTTATAATTTTAAGGTAATAATTTTTATTGATGGCACAGAGGTATCTTGATTTTTGTATGAATAAAAAAAAAGGAAGCACTACCAAGTTATAACATCTGAAATAATTAAGATGAAAACTGAAAAAAGGAATACATTAATTTCCTTTGTGGGTGCTTTCTTGAAAATTACATTTGATGCAAAGTTAAAACAGGAGACTTCTCAATTGAAATTTTTATACTTCTGAATTACAGAGATCATTAATACTGATTTGTTTGTTTGTTTCCATGCAGATAGTTAGGTACTGTAGTTAATGTTCCTCTCAGGGTCTTTGTTAACAAAATAAATAAACTACCTCTTAAAGTCTTTCACTGCTAGGAATTTCCTCTAGCCCTTGAATCACTTCACAACAGTTCTTTGCACTCATTTGATTTTGCAACATCCTTTAAAAAAATGAGAGTAGTGAAGCTGAATACTGTATTGCTATATCAGTCTCACCAGCCCACAGAGAAGTTCTCCTGCCTCCTGTGTGCTTTACCCTAGCAGTCACACCAGCCCACCTAGCAATGCAATTAACAATAACAGCTCAAGTTTAGCATATGGTAGGTAACCCATGCAGAGGTAAAAACACCCCTTTCTTCCTGCTGTAGGAGCCTGGAAAGGGATAAAAGGAGTCTGCTTCCTCCTCTTGCCCAAATTGCCAATTAGGCACAACTGCTGTAAAAGGGAGCTCTCAAGGCACCAGCAAGCAGTAGGTGGAGGTTGCCCTGGAGAGTCCTCAGTGAGAGGGGTGGAGAGAGGCTGCTTGGAGAGCACTGAGGGAAGGCTGTTGCCTGTGGAAGGTAGGAAAGCAGTCTTGGGCAAGGGTGAGAAAGGCTCATATGAGATCTGCATGTAGGAAATGAATGTTACAGAACCCATTGCAGGATCTTACAGAAGGGGCAACTGACCTTATTTCAAGTAAAACTGATCTTACTCACCTATGTTCTCTCATATATTTGCATATTGCTCTGGTCTGCTCTAGTAGTCCGGAGCAGCTCCCTACCCTATCTCCTCCCAAAACCTGCTGGCTGGCACACTGTGGTTCAGCGGGGTGGGGGGGCAGGGGGACATGACTGTGACTTTCTTGCCCTAGTTTGTATATTTAAAATGTATGAAATAGACTTTGTTTCTTGGGTTTTTGGATGTTAGGCACACAGTGGTGAAAGGTTGGATGTGAAAAGAAATGATTTGTGGTAATTATCAGTTGAAACTAATGCTGTGTTATGAACCCCTGTTTCCTATGCAATCTTATTATTGCAAGGTTCCTGCACTAATTATAACTGCAACTTAAAAATACTCAATTTTAAAATAATCAGAATAAACAATTTCTCAAACTGCATTTTAAAGAAATATTACATCATTTGTTTCATAGATTATTTTTTTTTTAATAAGGAGACTTTAAAAAAAAAACCCACAAACTGACTGAAGTCTTGCTTTCACCCAGGAGACTGGTTTTTGTCAGAAAGATGATTGTGCTTCTGGCAGTGTTAGGTTATGAAACTTGTAGAAAATGTTTGCATGGATCCCAGGGAGATCTAAGGTCATCTGTTGGATCATGGCTTATGTTGCGTGAAGTGTTATGGTTTTCTTTTTTTTTTTTTCCCTTTTGCCTTTCATAAAGCTCTAATAATCATCCAGGTTACGAAGAATTGCACAGATCTAGGAACAAAGACGTAATTGATTTGCTCATGATGGAGAAGCAAATTGTATCAAGATAACTGACATCTTTCTTCCCTACCCTCTCCACCTAATATTTTTTGAGTATCGTACAAGTTGATTTAAGCAAAGTATCTTCCTGCTGGCTAGCTTGGAGAATGCCAACCACTCTTGCTGAGTTTGTTAGTGCTCTATCATTTTATGTTAGTCATACCAGAGGTAAAAAAGGAGATGTGTTTGCCAGTGAAGAATATGTCTATAAACTCACTTTGACCAAGAGAAGACAATAAGCCAAAAACTGTGAGGGAACTGGAAAGGGAAGAGCTAAGTTGTACCTAACTGGACTGTGTAAGACCCAGAGGTTCAGGCCCATCTTCTAATGGTTACACTTCCCTTGCATAGCAGGAAGCAATGGAGTGGAATTTTGAAATAGTGTGAATAAAAGAATTGGCCTGATGAGGTTCAAAGGAGGCAACTGTGCGTACTGGAGCAGCAAGGAATAAATGTTCTTGCCTGAGTGTATGTTTCAAGGGAAACAAAGATCATGTCCGAGACAGGTGCTGCTGGTGGAGGGATATGGGTAGGATGCATGGTTAATCATATGCTGTAGCTGAGTGTATATTCAGGCTTTGCCTTCATTCTGTGCATAGGACTTCCACATTCCTGCATTTCTATTAAGCTGTTTTGCTAGTCGGGCATTTATTTGAACAGTCTGCCAGACCACAGGCAGCATGTTCTTCTGTTGAAAGTTAGACTAGAGGTGACTAGAATTTCATGGCCTCATGTTGCACAGTCCACAGAGCCAGAACACCTGCAGATGAGGATTCTGGATGTGCAGAGTACCTCTCTCAGTCCCTGCTGTTCTGGGGTGAACTGAAGAAAAAGCCATCCTTGGAATTGCACCCAACTGATTCCTTGGAGAATAGGTTTTTATCTGGCCCCCTCTCACAGCTCCCTCACCCCACACACATTTACTAAGGTGCATGCAAAACATTATTTATGAAGGGTGCACAACTCTATTAGAAGCTGTTGTCCATGTAAGTAAATTGGCACGCACTCCCTCTCCTACCCAAAGAGGTAATAAGGAACTACAGAACAGGGTATGTGATGGAGATTTGATTTGAGATTTGCCTTTGAGATTTGTGTCAAATGCTTCAGCAATGGTTTTAAGCTTGACTTATTTCCCTAAATGTGTTAACAACTAACAACTATCAAGTTTGTTTTCTAATGCAACTCATCTAATGCACACTATAAAATACAGTAAGGATTGAATTACATGGGTATGTGATTATGCTTGCAAAAATGTATTGCAATGAGCTTTTCAATTTATAGGCAGGAAATGAAGCTCTGCAATTATGGGACAACGTAAAATCAGGGCAGTGAAATTGGAATTTAGTCCTTTCTTTTTAAAGGGCTACTGTCAGCAAACATGATGTTGGCTCATCCTCACTTCCATGTAGCTCTGAAAAGATTTCTGGGGATAATCCAGTGAAACTGGTAATTAGAGGCTTCTGAAGAGAGTGTCACAGCACAGAGCGTGCAGGGGTATCTGGCCCCAGCACTGGTGAGCAACAAGGCTGTGCCCCACAGTACCTCAGCTCCCTCATTCAAACAATGTCTTTTAGGACATAAGCACATATTTTAATCATAGTAAAGCCCCCCTCAGCACAGACAGACCATTTTAAGCTAGTTTTGGAATCTGCTCTGTTCTGAAGTGCAACCGTGTCGTAAGATATACTTGTGAGAGGGGAAAGGACAAACTCCACAACCTTCCCTGTCCCACACCAGCCATCATCTCAAAATTTGAAATTGTGAGACATAGAGGCTGAATGTGTTGAACCCCTCATGCTGCTTAATAATTATGAAAGTGCAGTGCACAAAATACAGTACCAATACCAACAGGACACAGTGATACCAGTTTCATATAACCCTTTTCAATGAAATAATTTATAGAAAGAATAAGGCTAACAGAAAACCAAACTGATACTTAATGAGTAAGGCATTATTTTTTATTTTGGAGAAAACACATTTAATAAGAATTGTACCCACAGTATAATGTGCTCTTCATAACAGTGATACTCTCTGAAGTATAGTTTCCTTTAAAGAATAACAGTTAGCTTTATGTTTCCATGGCATATACTCTGGACTTATTGCATCCGTATGAACACTTACTATCAAAGGGTATGATCTTCAGAGTAGAAAGAGCTGTGTCTGAATACCCTCACTAGGAATTCTGCTTCAGCTGAAGTAATCCATGGTTACCTTTGTGATCGTCTAACTGTGAACAGAGATCAGAAGACAGAGGAAACAAATGGCACAAGGCCTTTGCTTGTCAGGGTTGAGAGAGGCTGGAGCTCCAGCCTGCATGGGGCTGGAAAGGGGCTGCTGAAGGAAAAGCAGGGCTGCCAGAGGAACTGTTTCCTGAAAATGTCTGCATCTGGGCTGTGGCTGGGGATCTTGTGTCAAAGCTCTGTTAGGGATATGCTGAGAAATACCGATAATGAATCTGGGACAGGGCTTTGTCACAGGAAGTACAAAAATGCAGTTAACTGCTAGCAAAACCACAACCCCTGAGTCTTAATTCTAAAGCAGCCCTTACGAAGAGATACTTTTACTGACCTCTCCCCTCAGAAGCTGGCGCACACTTTGGGCACACTTCTAGCTCTCTGGAAGATGTTCTACATGACCACTGAATATTAACTGGTTTCAACTGCAGTATTTAATGATTAAGTGGATCAGTGCTGATTCCTATTTTCAATTACATAATTTTTATATGAAATTTCTTTGTACTTGTGTAATTGTTTTCAGTAATATGAGAATGGAGAGTATCTGTGGTCCAAACATTTAATCTTGATTAAGCTGGAAGGGGAAGCCGCTTGTCACATACATAAGGCATAAATGAGCTATAAAAGCTTTTGAATTTGTGGTCTCTATCAGGTACATTCTGTGTTGCACCACTGCTAGCGTTATGGTCTACCTAGTTTAATAGGAGGAATATAACAACTTTTTAACTGTCCTAACAAGAAATATACATATCCTATTTTTTTTTCTCTTCATGTTCATAGAACCTGTAACTTGTCACTGCTGGAATACAAATATTAATTGTCTTATCAAGAAGTGGGATATGTCTTTGTTGTAATACAGAATATTGAAGTATAGATGTTGAAGGTAGAAAATAGAAATTGCATAATTTGTGTTAGTAATGAGGAACTTTCCAGATGTCTCAAACTATATTGCAAGTGAGAACAGACTGCAGGTCTCCCCTTCAGATGGAGAAAAGCTCTTTCTTACTTCAAAGTCCTGCTTGTTTTGTCTTTGCATAAGAGGACTAGATATTCATTGGGAAAAGGTGGCACTGGGAGAGCAATGTATATCTCGCTAGCACTGACAGGTTATTGTTGGAGCCTTTACTCCCATCCAGAGTGAGGAGGAGGAGGACTAACATAAGGCTGTTAATAAGGCTTGCTTTGGCATGTGATCTGTGTGTTCAACGTTGACTGCAGATGCTCTAGGTTTCTACTATCACTGAGGGAACCACTTGAGCTCTAACCCATCCTGTTTCAAACTGTCTGTTTAGGTGAACTATGTTTGATCTTTAGTTTGGTTGGAAACGAAGCATTGTTGCTGTGTCTTACAAGCTGCAGCATAAAGTCAGTGAGATGTCTGCACTAGTGACTGCTGATCTGATGGAACTCTAAAATTAAGAGATCTGTCTTGTGGAGCTATGAAAGATTTCAAATAGCTCAATAAAGGGAACCTCTCTAAGCAGTCTGCTTCCATTTTCCTGTGCATACTTGTTTCTCAGATTGCCCTCTCTTCCTGTGCTTCAAGAAAAGCAAGAGGTAAAATTGCCAGACCTCCATGATGATGCTTTAAGATTTTTTTTTTTCTCACTCCTGAAGACAGATAATCTATAGAAAAGTATTCTGAAAGCCCTGTGAAGCCTGTTGAATCAGTCAGAGCTGAATTATCTTCTCAACGATCTCAGAGGATATGCCCGACTTCAAATCCCAGTAATTCTATCTGTCTGTCACCGGTTATTTTTACTGGGGACTGCAACACCCTCAGCCACCTCAGGACTCCAGAGAGCGTGCAAAGTGTGATGATGGAGTACTGAGTTCTTCCCTACGTCCCTTTCTGAATTGTGAACTGCAGTAGATGACTATTGCTGAATACAGTAGTTCATCTTCTAAAGTAGTCCTAAATAGGCAGTAGTAGATGTACATACACAAAAAAGCAGCTGACACTGTATTTCC
>VZTL01067223.1:13127-23692 GCA_013400535.1 Scopus umbretta | reverse complement strand
TACAAAAGGACAACTTTGTTACTACTTTCTAAAGATTCCTAGGGACCAATATGAGTAATTTTAGCTATGATGGGTAAGGCATTACTTCTCACAACAGAAAGATTTCCAGTTTATGCAGGCACATTTAGTCACACTTTCAAAAAAAGGTAACATGTCTCTTTATCAGATCATGCAACCATGCTGATTAATTTTTTTTTTAATTCTGAAGCAACACATCTGACAATGCTCAGCTAACTCACTTGCCACCTACAATGAACGTTCATTATTCAGAAAACATTGCCTTTTTTCCCCCCTCTGTATGTATGGCTTTACCATAAACTTTCTAGCATAGTTAAGTCACAATCAACCCAGCTATAACCCTCAGATTTCACAACAGGGATATTGCTTCATTAAGTATTTATCACACTGAGGCCAAAAACAAAGGAAAAAAATCTGATCGGTCTTTGCTGTCAAGGATATCTATGAGAGCCGCTGATAATGAGTTGTTAATCTTACCCTTGAGAAGATATTTTCCAGAGAGCTCGTCAAGGATTTCTTGGCCTTGTTTTTCAGAATGTCAAGTTTAAACCTGCCACCACTGGTGGTACTTTCTGGAATCGCACTGTTTGAAATGGTCTGTTGAAATGAAGAAGGACACAATCCAACTTTGGCAATTCTTTTTGCAATTGCAGACCTCCAAAGACTAGAGCTGAACCGTGTTACATAATAAACAACATACCCTTGGCCTTTATCTAAAAAAAAACCCCAGAAAAAAACCCACACCCCCAAAAACCAAACCCACAAAAAAACCCCCACAGTTAAAGGCACATTTAATACCTAAAGACTACCTTGTAAAAGCAAATTGATTTAATAGTACTGTTACCCATTTCCTTTGCTAGATAGGTTGGTAGTTTAAACTGAAACCGATGCTGCCTTCATCCCTATTGCCCCTAGAAATGACTGTTTGGAAGTTGGGATCAGGGAGGAAGGAAAAGGACAGAAGAGGTATCCTCACACTGTAAGGAAATCTAGACCTAAAAATAATTGGTTGTCTTTCTTCCCTCCCTTCCTGCCCCCCAAACTTAAAACAAGCATGCCACTGTAAATCAAATCAAATTACTTCTCTTTCACAGTCCTCTCTTAATTACAACACCCAGCTTCAGCTACCCTGATGAACTCTAGTAGTTGCCCTGCTAGTATTCAAGGCTGCATTTTAATTGGGTGGGAGGAGGGAGAGGAATAATACAAAAATAAGTTTTACCAATGGTGCTTCACCAATGTGAATGTGAGTTTTCTGCTTAGTTTCACAGAGCTGGCGTAGATGTAAGATCACAAGTTCATTTTCTTCCTGGTCATTGTCAGGCTTCATTTTCTGTCAGCAACAGCAAAGAAAAGAAACAAGTTGCCTTTCAAGTCATGATTTGCTTATTTTCCCTTCCGTATGTATGTATTCTTTGAAGTTAATATATTGATACGCCAGATGCCCGAGTGCGTTATTAATGTGTCAGACTGCACTATTGTTTGTATGCCTTCATGCTGCTGAGCAAAACAGACCAAAGCTTTCCATATGGAGAATGTTACAGGCCGTGGACAGGAGGGAGCCTTACACTCACACATTGCGAGTTGTCTGTCATTGTATAGCCTTATAAATGGAATAAGGAACCCACAAAAACCAAACCAGCATTCCCTTCTTCAGGCAGCTAGAGAGGAGTGCAGCCTTTGGAAGCCTAAACTGCTGTATACTCCATCTGCTTGAGTATACTTGCTTACACATCTTGCCTCAGAGCAAGTCAAAAGAGAGCTTCTGCAAATACCAACCACCTCTTTGCTACCTGCGTATCTCACCTGCTCTCAACTCATTCCCACATCACTTTCAAGTAGGGAAATGTATTTACAGATGAAGAACTAAGCTCAGAAAAAAAAAAATACTCTCAGCAGACTTGGGAACCAAAACTCTTCCAATAGCAGTGGTATTACACATGAGGTTAGGTTGGAGCACGCTATTTCAGTATAATGTTTGGTGGAACAATAATAAATTCTAGATCAACTATGTAACAAAACAAACATAATCAAAAGAAAAAAATGTTTAGTCCATTTTATCACGGTCTTTTTCAAATTTGAGACAACAGTGTCTAACATATTACCTGAACACGTTCAAAAATGTCCGCTTGCTCATTATCAGTTAGTGATGACAGATGTCTCTGAATTACAAGTTTGGCTCTTGGTGGATAGAGCCCTGAAAAAAGAAAGGGAACATTAAAGCTTCTAGATTTTCAAATGATCTCTCAAAAAACTTTTGAAAAAATTATAGTAGAAGATATAAGCCTGCATGTGAGTTTATAGAAGTTTAACATGTATATATATACATAGGTTGTATATCTGCAGTATCCATAATACAAAATACTTTAGGTTTTGCTAAACCACATGGTTTTGTCTCCTTTCTTTAGCAGTAAAAACAGAACCAGCAGCAAAGTGGCTGGCTCCTGTGTAAGAAGTTGTGCTCCCTACCCCACTGATGTCTTCTGACCTAGTATCAAGAGATCACTAAGATGGAAGCCTGCCAACTGTATGGGAGAGGAGGAAGAGAGGAACAGATCCGGGATATAACTGAAAAGATACTCAATGCACAGATACTCCAAAGTTTTCAGATGACTTCAGTTTTTTTAGTTGAAAGCAGATGAATAAAAAGAAAGGGACACTAAAATAAATTTTTCAGTCACTAAGGACAAAGTTTATCAAACTACTCTTATGGTACTCAAGCTGTGACCGTAGGAGAGATTTTCTTTTGATAGTGGATACTTATCCCAGGCTTGCAAGTACCTGTATTCAAGATACTTACACTGCCTTATACAGAAGCCTCTACAGTTTTTCACTGACAGAAGACTTTCCCAGGTGAGCTTTTATCACTTCTGAATATCTGTTGTAAACCCGGAAAATACCAGTCACAACTTAACAGAATTTCACTCCACTGAGATTTTATACTTCACTTTTCATCCACCAGGGGGAGGCAAGTAGCAAGAGTGACTCTTAATGAATGGGAGCACTGGCAATTATCAGCACCATCATCACCAGACCAGAGGATGCAAGATTTGTGTAACACATTTGCTTTTCTTGCATACAACATTTCACAAGGAGACATAGAGGAGTGACTATAAAAATAGGATCCTGCTACTAACTTTTTTTAAAAAAATCTATCTTGTATATTTTTTTTTGCCTGTGTTCTGGCATACCTCACTTCCAGAGAAACTACACAGGTTTGTGTATTCATATTTGAAGCCAGGTAGTTGCCTTAACCTTCTTTATTAGATATTAACCTCCTAACTTAGTCATTTATTTCCCATAACAGAACTAGGTTTTGAAATACGGAAGAGAATAAACACAAAGAAGGAAAAAATAACCCCACACAGGAAAGAATGAACACATGAGAAAGCAAGACCCTCTTCGATTACAACTGTCTTTTTAGGATCCACTTTTAGAGACTGTATCTTCAGAAAAAACCAAAAACAAAAAAACAAAACAGAAGAGGAACTGTTGGGTTTTTCTGCTGTGCTTAACATTTAAGAGGGGTATAATGATGAAAGAGCATGTATTTATAACATATGCTGTACTATATTCAGTTGCAATATCATTACTGCTATCACCTACACATGATTACAGAGAGTGCAAAGCGATGGTAAGAACTGCTTATTGGGATACTTTTCCCTCCGTTCTTACATTGTTTAAGTTGAAAGCACATGGTTGGCATAATTAAAATCAACATACAGAAAAATTATTCTAGACTAATCAGAAAAAACAGAATTAGAAAATAAACTCAGCTGCTACCTTCAATTCTTTCACAAAGTTTGTGCAATGAATGCATAGGGCAGGCCTCACACAGTTTAATCTGCGTCTTGGCATTTTGCAGAGCTGCAGCAGTGCTAAAGGCTTGTTTCAGGGTAAGCATTACCTCATCAACCTAAAGGGGAAGGAGGGAGAAGACAGCATATAAACAAAAATGCATGCCACATACATCAAATTAGATTTATAAATCACATCATAGACAGGTGCTTTACAATTAAAAAAAACCCCAACTGTTTACTGTCTTCTAAAGAGATCAAGGTTTTACTGCCAGCTTTTCTGCCTTTTCTGTGGATGCTCACCATCTTCAAGTTCTTGTTACTTCAGAGAGTGTAATTCTGAATATCTAACTGCAGCTACTCAGGCTTACTGGGCAGGCAACCGCTGTTTTAAGAAGCCACAGGTGGGAATTTTTGGCTTGAATATATGCTGGCTAAATAAAAAACATTAATTTCTTTTTCTTTAGCTTCAAGTTTCTCCTGTAAACTGCACATGCTCCCTTTCAATGATTTTCCTCCCACTGCTGTACCATTTTAGAACAAAAACCCACAGACCCATCCTGCTGGCAGACAGGAGCTTCCCACAGCAGTTCACTTTTCTCCAGCCTACTAGACTGGCTACCAGCTTCCTTACAACCATCGACTTATCCTTAAGTACTGCCAGCCTGCCTTGCAGTCTGTCTTGATCTTTCCTCTGCCACTACCACAAATACAGCAGTGCTACGTTCCCACTCATCAGCACTGGAAAAGCTCAACTTCTGTTGTAAGAAAGGTCAAGGTGGCAGCGTAGTTTCGCACTCACTGAAATACACTCCCAGACCTTATATACAAAGCACTTGGAGTTCCCCTGTCTATTTTAGGGAAATGCATTGCTTATTAAAAGCTGTTTACTTGAGTCTTTGCATTAGCATGGAAAGGAGACAACAGCTTGATGACAATCCTAGGAAAGAAATCAGTATTCTGCTTCAGAATCAGGTCCTTGCTCTCACCTGTTGCTTTTTTTATAAGCAGGAAGAAGAAAGCTGAAATATTTGAGACCAAAATCACGCAGTCTAGCATTGAAATCATACAGACTTGTTTGAGGGTCTGTCACTTGGCAGGGGGGAGGGAAGGACACCTCAATGTGGAAATTCTAAAGTTTGTGTCCAGATATGCTTAGAATTTTGTTTTGGTTTTGTTGTTGTTTTTTTTTAACCCCACAGTTTTAAGCACTACCAGTAATTCCTGGGTGCTCTCTCTCTTCTTAGCAATAAAGCAAGGCATTGAACAGTGAATATCAGTCTTGCAATACAGACTGACAATTTTTAAAAGTTGGCAACAATGCCTCTCAAACAGAAGATCCACAGAATAGTGCTAAGCATATGGATTATGACCACACTAAAATCACGAGAACTGTAGCACAGACTGTAGCTAAGTTTAGAGCAAATACACACAAGACTACCAGCACAGCCTGCCTGGCACCACAGAATCCAGAAAGCATTAGGTTCTAAAACTCTGCCCTGCCACAGTTAAATTGTTGTGGGGGTCCAAGTGATTGCATCTCAAAGCAGCTCAGGAATTTTCATTTCGTATTGCTGTGTGGGCATACCCATAGCAGTACTAGAATATGTAAAGAGGTTCATAATATGCGCTTTCTTTATAGACCACATTTCAAGTCTTTGAATTATGCATGGTCAGATTTGTCAATAGGTCAGATGTAACATTTTCTGTTAGTACAAAGATAAAGCTGATTTCATAGCAAGTTCCCATTTTGATAAAAGTGCAGCCTCAGCTCGGGCTGTTAGCTGTTTGAAGTGTAATTGATGTAAACCTATTCACTCTCAAGCTAGACAGTGGATTAACAAATAGAAGAGTGATTTTTAGGTTTAGCTGAAAAAGAGCAGCTGTTAGCACAGCCATCAGGAACACACATGTTTCAGAACAGAAACCAGCTTCTCTTAAAGCATCAGAGCTTTAAAATAAAAATGTAATACCCAAGTGATTTCCTGCATGCGCCTCACATTATTAGGCTACCTGGATCAATCACTGGCACCTGGAACTTCGACTGATTGACACAGACTTTATCAAACGTCCAATGGACTTTTTTATAGTTACACACATCCACACATAGTACTGTTTTCTTCTTCTCTGATAAGATGCTATTTTCTCCTCCTAAGGAACAAAACAGACTACAGGGAAAATGCTAAAGCTACGTACATGCTAAACACACATGCAGGATCAGGCCAGCAGTTTAAACCCTACCCTGGAAAGCATGTTCAGGTTTCATCATCAGCTTCGTTACTGATACAATACACGCAATTACAGGTTTAATGGGGAACCAAGTGTCTCAACAATTAGAAATGCAAGAGTTACAATCAAATATAGAGCCCAAATATGCTCACAGTCTGCATGTGTGAATTCATTCATCTGGATTTTTTTCTATTTGTTATTGATATATGCAGAGTACCAGGATATGGCTATATATGAACAGAATGCACGCATTCCCTATTGGATGTTTTCATATTCACAACTGAGATCTCATACCTGAGAAGATGTGACTACTGAGGCTCAGCTGACACAGCAGAATAACAAAGACTCCTATGGTTTAGGAAATGCCTCAGATATCTTGCCATGGAAAGGTTAGGATCATTAATAAATACTCACCAGAGACTCACTTGCACATTGGAACACATAGCAAACATACTGGCTTAACCCAGGTTCAACAGATTCCCGGCAAATGAAGCCAAAGTGATCAACATGTTTTATACCCTAAAAGAGTTTAAAAACAGCATTAAAAACTATTTCATTCACATATTCATAAACAGGTTTAGTTTCAAAACTGATCCTAAAAATAGTCACCACGCTCCAACACTTGCCAATACAAAAATGTGAGAAACTATAAAAGCATACTCCTGATGACCTATTTTACAAATACAACAGTTACCTTTTACTTTGCTTTTTGCATTTAAAAGTTATATAAAGCTCTTTACACAATCAAAACAAAAGTTATACAGCAATAGACCTGGACCTGAATTTCCTCCATTAGGAAACCTGGATTTTCAGGGAAGCGAACAAGAGAGTCCCGGGCTGTATTTGGAATTGCCTCCGCAATGAAAACTGCAGAGCCCAAGGTAAAACATGGGACTGAAGTAGCATCAAAGTAGCAAGAGATCTTCGCTTTCCTGTAATACAAGTTTGGTCTACACCAAAAAGAGCAAGGAATGAGTGGTAACATGCAGAATTCCAACCAAATTCTTAGATAAATTCTTTGAGACCGAGTTACATACCAGAAGTTTCAAGACTTACTACACATTACTACTGATGTTTTCTTTCAAGATCCTAGTCTAACTGTTTGACAGGGAACGTTGCCTTGCTAAAAACAGCACTGAGAAGATCAGAGCTGCTTCCTAAGAAGCAGTATATTCCCAGTCTCAATTCATGGAACATGACTCACAATTGTTAAAGCTTTTGCCAATGTTTTTATTATCCGAGTATGGTAATAGCAGATTTTCTCCAAAAGAAAGCCTCATCCATCAGGTTCAGATACAACAGAAAACAGAACTCGGTTGCTTGGATCCATCTGCAAATACCTATATCATTTTGCCTCCTCCCCTCTTTTACAACTTGCTTGTCGCTACAGCAAACACTCTAGACAAAATTGGTAATGCACTACATGACAGAATTAACATATTGTCACTACACACTGTAGTTTTTAAAAACAAAACTAAAGTTACATTTGTGTTACTTAAACAAAACTTAACAAAGGTGCAGAGGGTGTCTAAGATGGCACAAATGGCGTTAGTTTACCATAGCCCACACTAATCCTGACTTAATTGAACCCATTTTCCTGTGACATGCGAAGTCTTCAAAAGCATAAAATGAAAAAGAACAGGCGAATACACATATGTTGATCTATGTAACAGTGAAGCGTTGCCCTCTGTTTTGCAAGGAAACCATGTTTACTTAAGGTGGTTCAGCGAGATGCCAGTTCCCTTGCTGCTGACAGTGCCTGAACAGGGCTACTGCTGCCTGGTTTCTCAGTCTCCACAGGAGAACATTTGGGGGGGAGATGGATGTGACACTTGCACCACTGAAGCATAAATAGCACAGTACGCTCCTCAGTTAACAGTACCTCCATCACATTTCTTTAAGAAGGTGGCCAGACTTGTCATGCCAAAAGAGCAAAGCTGTTTGTTGTTCTGGGTTCCCTCACGGTCAGTCAGGCTGCAACAAGAAAACTTCTACAGCTGTCCGACACCTGAGCTTAGACAGCACACACAGGGGTTTATCATCAATTGTATTTGCTGCTTTGACAATTACATGGAGTGCAGATAACTAACTGAACGCAGCAGATCAACCATACTTAAGCTATAGAACACCTTCATTAGACCAGACTGAAAGAATCCAGAATGCAAGCTGAAGAGAACATCTCTTCTTCACCATTTTGAAGGCTTAGAAGAACAAACATTCCCAAGCTGCAGTCTCACAATACGCAGTAAATCACTGCCCTATAAATCCACAACAGAGAAGCCCTGCAGCTAGCACCGAGTTCTTAGAATAAGTACTGATGAGGTTTATGCAACGAAATCCTTAGTCTTGAACAAATTAATTTTTCATTTCTATTGAACGTAGAAAAAAAACCCCAGCTTCTCTAAATTAGCCGTTTTGCATTTAAAAAAAGCAAGAAAACCCCCATGGTACTGTTAGTGCCTGCTGGAGCTATTCAGGCATGCAAAGTTACAAAAGCTTTGCTCCAAATGAAAGTGAAGAAGAGGAGTGAAAAACTCCCACCTCCAAAGCCCAACACACAGCATCACCTAACCCTATTGACTGTACACAATTATTTTACTGAAGGAAAGCTAGGCCTTCAAGATCTGTGGTGGTCTTGCTGGTCTCCACCATGCTTTAGAGTCAGCAGAACAAAGGTTGTCCCCTCTTAGGACTGTTTTGTTTGACTATTGCCAGCATGTACATGCAACCCAGGAGCTCAGGTACATAAAGCTGAAGTATCACTTTTATTCAGCACAGTGGATCCACAAAGCGGGAGAAGGCTCAAGCTGTTGGAAAATTTTGCTTTCCATACCACTGTTTTAAGAATCTCTTTGATCTATATTTATTACAAAGCTTTTAGTACATCTTTGTTTTATTATGCTGTCCCATTCTATATTTGCACTTGCCTTTTTTCTCTACCAACAGCAATACAAATTGTAGTTCAACAGCAGACTCGATTTAAGGGCCTGGACCTTTAGTTGGTAGCTCAAGACTCCGCTTGAGTTACAAGTACTGACCAGTTGTTAATTTGTATTAGTATTGGTAGCACAGTCATGCAAGAGCAGATTTGTCATTAGCATTAAAATGAAAGCACTTGGGGGTGAAATACAGGTTTAGAGCATGCCAGGAAGTGTACTTTAAACTAGAATAATTGTGTTTAAGGAGGCCTGAAGTGATGCATGTGCATGGCAAATGAAAGAACAATGTAATAAAACGAGACCTCAAAACAGAAAGTGCCAGAAGTAACAGCTTCTGAACAACAGGAAGATAGAAAGATTAATCCCTCAGCCCTGACGTTTAACTTTTAAGACATATGTATTACTGGACAGAGCTAGGTTAATCTACTGCCAGATTCTCCAGAAGAAATGATGCAGGTGAACCGCTGTTTTTCTGAAGGGCTGATCTAATGCTCCCCTTTCATTCCAGAGGCTTTCAGGAACTTAGCTGGTCGGAGACAGCACCCTCAGAGCACCCTAAATGGAGATTAAGCTGCTTCCAAAAGTATATCCAATGCTCTCCCAAAGCAGAACAGTTTATACTTTGTTTTCTAACCAAAGATCAAAGTTGCCACTACCACAGATCAGACTGGCTATTTTGCACTCATCTTTTCTGTACTTAAGCTCTTTGGGAAGGGACATTGCATTATTTTTGTGCAGTATCTGCTTGAAACTGCTACCAGACGAGTGAAAGCCCCTATTTGAATAACAGCTCTCACTCTTGTAAAGGCAAATCAGTACCTCAAGTCTGCTGCAAGTGTTCACAAAGCAATCACAGTTTAATATCCAATTTTTTCAGCTGTACTCCCCAGAGAAGGTGAGGTATCAAACGTCATGCAGGATTTGTATATATGTCAGTCACAATCGCTTAAAATTCCCCCTTGCCCTTTTTTTTTTAAATTAAGGAGCCAATGGGGTGAAACAGCAATTTACTTTCATTCACAGTAATTTAGATAGGATAACTATTTAAAAAATGGCCTTTCAAACTGAATAAAGGAAAACAGCACAGAATGCTGAAAAAGAATTCTACATTTCTTTTCTTTCTGCTGCCTATAGACCAGCAAGGCAACCCAGGTGAAGAACAAATGAATTCCTTTTCTTCTGGTGAGCTACATGTTGCTTCTTATTAATGCTTACCTGAGAACACGAGGAGATATCTTTAAAGTTCTTTTCAAGCACAACAGATTTGGTGTCTGGACTGATGAGGTTAACTTCGAACCTTCCAACCTGGGAGGGGAGAGGGCGCGGGGGGTGGGGAGGTAGGTGGAGAAAAATAAGTCTGGTTTATGACTGTCTTGGAGGCACAACATTAACAACAACAACAATGTCACAATCTAGCCCTTTCTTGTTCACACAGAGTACCTTCAGAACAGCTTATTCAGCAGGAACAAGGGTGCCATAATCTAGCCTATGTTGAGTAACAATATTTCAGCAAGAACAATATACTCAGTTGAATGGGAAAAAGACTTGGAAAGAAGACAGCTTTTCCCTTACCCCCCCTCTC